>JAJPUD010022346.1:1744-21582 GCA_023553655.1 Myrmecobius fasciatus | reverse complement strand
TTTTTTTTTTTTTGAAGTCAACATGTCCTATTGCAAACCCAAAACTAATCAAGTACATTTCACATCACAAGTTCCATATTTTTTTTTAAACCAAAGACTTCTCTGGCCAAATTTTCAGAAGTGAGCAAGGAAGGGATTTCCTTTTCTGCAAGTACAGCTTCCCAAGTTGAGTGTGGAGATTGGCAGTCATGTCCTTGTGCCCAGACAGCAGGCAATGCAGAAATCCTGTGCACAAGACTGGGCAGGCTTCATTCATTTTCAGTCATTTCCTTATCCACTAGCTCCTTTTTCTCTGCCTATATAGTCACATTTTTTTTATACTTTAAAAAAGTTTTCTCTGGTGGATAGAGCACCAGCCCTGAAGTCAGGAGGACCTGAGTTCAAATATGGTCTCAGACACTCAATACTTCCCAGTTGTGTGACCCGAGGCAAGTCATTTAATCTCAGTTGCCTCGGGGGAAAAAAGTTTTCTTTGAGCAAACTATTCTTTTAAGCTGTTAAAGTATCTCTTTCCTTTTCTTCATTGCTAAACTACTATATCCTTTCTAGTAATTCATTAATTGGGTGCTTATTATGCCAGTTATAAGTACAAGTACTGTTAGATCTAAAAAAGCAAAAAATGAAATAATCCCTCCCCTCAAGGAGCTTTACTTCCAAACTACTATATCCTTTCTAGTAATTCATTGATTGGGTAAGCATTTACTAATTGCTTATTATGCCAGTTATGTGCAAAGTATTGTTAGGCCTAAAAAAGCAAAAAATGAAATAATCCCTGCCTCAAGGGGCTTTACTTTAAAAAATAATAAATTTGACAAACATAAATGTGAACATTTATTTATACAAAGAATAACAGAAAAAGAGGATCATATATGATATATATATATGAACACGAAACAATGCACTTTAAAAAATACTAATATTATACTAGACATGGTAGTTCAGACACTGTCCTCATCCTCTCATCTCTGTGTCTGTCATGTTTCATTGATACTTTTCTTTTTTGGTCTTGCTTTTGCCATTCTCTCTCATTCCTCTATAAGTAAACCACTCAAATAAAAGTTCTTGTTGTAGTAAATGACAAATCTATACATTGATTATGTCTGAAAATGGTCTTATTATGCATTTAAAATCATCTCTGCCTTTTTAGGTAGGAAGCATGATTCATTATCAGTCTTTTGGAGTTATAATTGGTCATTGCTTTGATGATAGTTCTAAAGTCAGTTCTCCTTTACAAATTGTTCATTGTATAAAATTGTTTTCTTGGTTTTCACTTCACTCTATATCAGCTCCAGTAAGTTCTCCCAGGTATTTCTGAAATCACCCTTCCTTCATTTCTCATGGTGTAATAATATTCCATTAATTTTTATATCATAATTTGCTTAGCCATTCCCCAATTGATGGATACTCATTTTGTTTCTAAATCTTTGCTACAATCTAAAATGCTGCTTGTAAGTACATAGAAATCCTTTCCTTTTTTCTTTTATTTATGTATCTGGGTTCAGTGATTCGTCTAATTTAGATGTATAGGGTTTTTTGTTTGTTCTTTTAAGTTGAAAGGGATGGGGTGGATATGGGGAATATAATGCCAAGGTGTTTTCCAAAATGGCTGGACCTAATTCACAACTCTACCAGCAGTGTGAATTAGTGTTCCTGTCTTCTTATAGTCCTGCATAGGATTGTACCTTTTTCTCTCTGTCTTCTTTGCCAATCAGTTGCTGGTGAGAGAAACCTCAGTCAGGGTTGTTTTAATTTGCATTTCTCTTAATATTAATGATTTGGAGTATTTTTTATATACTTAATAGCCTAGTTTTCCTCTTTTAAGAACCTCTTATGCATAAAAACCATTCTTCAGTAGATAAACCTTCTTTCTTTTTTTTGGCTGAGGCAGTTGGGGTTAAGTGACTTGCCCAGGGTCACACTGCTAGGAAGTGTTAAGTGTCTGAGGTTTGATTTGAACTCAGATTCTCCTGACTTCAGGACTGGTGGTCTATCCACTGTGCCACCTAGCAGCCCCCAGTAGATAAATCTTCAAAAGAAATAAACAGGATGTTTTCAAAGGACAACATTTAAGACATGTATAAGTATATGAAAAAGAATGTTTCAGATTGCTACTCATAAGAGAAATGCAAATTAAAACAATTCTGAGATTCTATCTCACATACATCAGATTGACAAAGATGACAGAAAAGAAAAATTATAGATGGGGGGCTGTGGAAATTCAAGGACACTAATGCACTGATGGTAGAAATGTAAATCGGTCTAGCAGTTTAGAAAGCAAATTTGTGTAAAAAAGGCAACTGGATCTATATCCCAGAGAGCTAAAAAGAAAGAGGAAGAGGACTTACACACACATACATGCACATGCACAAACACTCTATTTTATTGTAGCAAAGAATTGACTAGAGCCAAAGTGGGGTGCTATCAGTTGGAAAATGACTGAACAAATTGTGGTAAATGAATGTCATGTAATATTATTTTGCCATAAGATATATGAAAGGCACAGTTATAGAGAAATTTAGGAAGACATAATGAATTGATAGTTGTCTAGAGCTCTAAGAAAAATTTATGTAATAAGAACACTAAGGAAAAACAATTTTGAAAGACATAAGAATGATGATCAATATGCTTACCAGCCACAACTCGAGAGGACTGATAACTTAGCTGTCTACCTCCTCACAGAAAAGTGGTGGTTATTCATTGTATGAGATTGTTTTTGCATGACTACATGTATTTGTTTCAGTAGTTTGTTTTTCTCTTTTTCAATAGTTGGGATGAGGCAGGAATGGGAAGGAGAGGGATGCTAGCAATAATGAAAGAGAAGAGTCTTGGAAGCATGTTAATACAGGGACTTTTAATCTTTTTTGTTTCTTGGACTCTTGGCAGTCTAGTAAAGCCTATGGAGCCTATCTCAGAATCATCTTTTTAATATATAAAATATGTAAGATGGTAAAGAAAATATAGATATCAAAAAAAATTTTTAAGTTTACAGATCCCAGATTTAGAATTCCTGAAAATGCTCAGAAGAGAACAGAAGGAATCACAGAGAAAACAGGATAGCTTTGAAAGTAGCATGCTGAATTTATTATACCATAAAAGTCATACAAAGAAATATGCAATTTCTGTTCTGTGTATATAGAAATGTGAATTTTTTCCCTTTTAGTGTTTAAGTTTAGAATTTAATTTTTTAAAAACTATTCATTCATATCCTTGAACCATTTATCTATTGGGGAATGGTTCTATTGGAGTTCTATCCCATGCATCCCTGCCTTTGCAGGAATTTTGTTTCCCTCACAGAGGGAAAAGGATGAATGATGAGCATTCTGCCAGGATAGTGAAAGGGCCTAACCATCTGCCTTGTCTATTCATGTTCTTTCTCTCTCTCTTCTTCCTTCCCTATCCCTTTGCCCTTCCTCCCTCACTCTCTTCCTTTTCTCCTCCTCCATATATATGTATAATTGGTTGGCTGGTTGTTTTCCTTCCTTCTTGAAGAGGACCAAAATGACATTACTATGTTAATTTCAAGTTAACGGTGTGCCCAGTTGTGGCTATTCAGACCAATATGAGCTTGGATTGGAATGTTCTGCCACAGGTTGGACACAAATAGTCCATATAACATACACCAAATGTTTGCTGTAATTAGTGGTTCTACATATATGTTAAGCAATGCTGGTTGACAGTGGACCTGTGTTTTCTTGTTAATTATTAGGCCAAAATTAGCACAAGCAGCAGAGAATCAATCCATATTCTGTTGCATCTCAGCTTTGGAGGCTGCATTGAATGTAGTCACTTGCAGACAAAAAAATCACATACCAACACTCCTAACACTTTATTTGTGGCTTGTAGCTTTTTCAAGTTGAAGATTTTATCAGTGTGATAGCTGATCTTGAGGCCATGTTTGTCCTCACTGAAGGCATTTGACAACATGGTTGAAAACATCAGCCTAAAAAAAAGCATGGGAGCAAGCACAGACACACATACACACACACACACACACACACACACACACACACACACACACACACACCCACCCACCCATGTATGTACACATATAATTTTGTATACATAGTTATTTGCATGTTGTATTAAAATGTGAGTTCCTCGAGGGAAGGATCTTGTTTTTACCTTTACTGTATAATTCCTGGAACACAGTTTACACTTAATAAGTGATTGTTGGTTAACTGACTATACTCTCCAGATCCTCAGGAATTGTAAGCTGATCTGCAAGTTCATAGTTAAGTGCTCCTGGGTTTTGCCTTGCTACCTATAGATACATCCTTAGGACCACTGGGCACTTTATCCACTTTGCAGCCAAACCTTCCTGTATGTGTTGGCTTTCCAGCTTAGATTTGAGTTTAAAGAAAAGTATGGTCTCGTTCCTATTTGTCTTCTCATAGATTCTCACATAGTAAAACACTTATTAAAAGCTTTTTAAAATTCAATTGTGATTAGATAATTTTCCTGTGAGGATTCCCCCCCCCCATGGTGATTTCCCTTCTAACTTATCTAAATTGATTTTGTTTGTGCAAAAACTTTTGCAAATCTTAGGGATTCAAAATTACTTATTTCCTATAATCCTTTCTGCCCTATACTTCTTTAATCCCTGATTGTAAAGGTTATCTCCTTCCTTTATTCTTCTGATCTGTTTGATGTGATCTTTTATGTAAGAATTATAAATCCTTTGGAACTTACTGTATTATATTGTATGAGATGTTGATCTAATTCTGTGTTCTGTCAGATGGCTTTCAAGTCCATTCCCCTCGATCCCTCCCTGGTTTTTGTTGAATAGTGAGTGCTTATTGAATATTGCTCCAATATATTCCTTTGCTTTTGGGTCTTTTGTACCTAATCTGTTTCAATGATTAATTTTCTCTCTTTGTTGTTTAATAGTATTTTATTTTTCCAAATAGATATAAAGATAATTTTCAACATTCACCTTTGCAAAACCTTGCGTTCCCAATTCCTTTCCTTCTCCTTCTCCTTCCCCAAGACAGCAAGCAATCCAACATAGGTTAAACATGTACAATTCTTCTAAAAATATTTCCATATTCGTCATGCTATGCAAACTCAGATCAAAATGGGGGGGGGGGGAAGCATGAGAAAGGAAAAAACAAATGAACAACAACCCCCCAAACGGTGAAAATACTATGCTTTGATCCATATTCAGTTTCCATAGTTTTCACTCTGGATTGCTAATGGCTCTTTCCATCTCTCCCTCCCTTCCTTCTTCCCTTCCTTCCTCCCTCCCTCTCTCTCTCTCCCTCTTTCTCCCACTGAAATTTCCAGTTGCTCAGGCTTTGAAATCTCTGCAACCATCTGCAGCTTCCCTCTTAGAATTGCCTTGAATCTCCTCCTTCTTAAAAAGAGCCAAGTCCATCACAGGTGATCATCACATAATCTTGTTGTTACTATATAAGATGTTCTCTTGGTTCTGCTTGCTTCACTTAGAAAACGATTAATTTTCTCAATTCACATTCTATTGGGAAGGAACATGCCCACCGAAAAAGATGCTAAATAATTTCCTGAAGGTGGGGAGAGAGCATTAACAACTGGATGGTAGAAATCAAGATAATCTTCTTGTAGGAAGGAGCATTTGAACTGAACCTTTAAGGAAGGGGTTTCTTAGAGGTAGAGTTGAAGAAAGGTCTATGCAAAGGCATTGAGATAGGAGATGGAATAATTTATACCAGGAACAGTAAGTAGGCCAGTTTGGTTGGAAAAGAAAGTAATGGTAAGCCCAGAAATATAGACAGGAGGCAGATTGTAAAGGATTTTAAATACTAAACACAAGAAGGGAGCCACTGTAACCCTTGTGAATAGGAGAGTTCTATGGTCAATGCTTTAGGAATATTAATTTGGCAGGTCTAAGGAAAATAAATTGGAGATAGAACAGACGGATGAAGAAGACAGAAATTGGCTGTTGTGAATAGTCCCTTTAAAAAGTGATGAGGATCTGAAATAGAGTTAATGGTTTTGTGAATAGAATGAAGGGGGGATTAATTTCAGAGATGTTAAGATAGAATCATTACCTATTCATTTTTCCTTAGCTTCGAATACCTGGCTTCTTTCTAAGTCACTCAACTCAAATTACTTCCCCAACCACCTCCATATTGTCAAATCTAATCACGCTTACTCTAAATTTTCATATTCTTTTTCTAGTATTTAAAACTTTCTTTCCTTCTTCCTCTCTTTATTCCCTTTGATTGATTGATTGACGTTGCTCTTTCTTGATTATCCTGTAAATTTCCTCAAAGGCATGGATCAAGTATTTACAAATTATGTATTTTCTCCTGAACCTCCTGTTGATGTGCACATTTCCTCTAGATTTTACCTTCTTTTATGACAGTGCATTCACTTTCACACTTTAAAATATTTTTAGGCCAAATCTCCTCCCTGAAATTCATTTTTTAATTTCTACCTCCCTTTGATAATCTCCACCTGGATGTTCCACTAACACTTTAAGTTCAGCATGTCTAAAATGGACCTTGTCTCCCAAATTTGCACCTTTCCTTTTCTTTTTTCCTTCCTTCCTTCCTCCCTTTCTCCCTTCCTCCTTCCCTCCCCCCTCTCTCCCTCCCTTCCTTCCTTCCTTCTTCCCTTCCCTCTTTAATCCCTTCCTTTCTCCTTCCCTCTCTCCCTCTCTCTCTCCCTCTCCCTCCCTTCCTCCCTCACTGAAATTTCCAGTTCAGGCTTTGAAACCTCTGCAACCATCTGCAGCTTCCCTCTCTTTTCTCTTACCTCCCCACATAAAACCACTAGCCAAGTCGTCTCTAGATTCTGACTTTCAGAATTCCTCAGAAGTTTGTCCCTATGCTATGGTTGTATTGAATATCTTTAACCCCTTTAGTAACAGAAATTTGATCTAAATTTTTCTTTGGTTTTATGGTGAAGACTCATTAATCTTTCATTCAAACAAGAATTACAACCTTGCCTAGAATTAGCATGAATGAAAAAGCATTTATATTAAAACACATTTATGCTAAGCACTTGGGGCACAAAAAGGCACTGATAGTCTAGCCTCCTAGGAGATTATATGCAAATAAGGTCTGACTAAACACCTAGGGAAGCAAAGTGAGGAAGGGGCACTTGAATACTAAAATTTAGGTAGCAAAAATATATATAATTTTTTTTCATATATATATATAAAATGTATTTATATATATATAATTTATATAAATATGTATGTATATATACATATATACATATGTATATGTGTGTGTATGTGTGTATATATATATATATATATATATATATATATATATATTAGATTGACTCACTTCCTCCTGGAGCCTCGGCAGAGTTGATGTGATTATTGTCTTAGAATGAAGGGAGAAGGGAAGCAACATATGCATGACAGCTGTCTGGTAATTAGCTGGGGAGTTAGGAAGTGAAATGAAATAATAAGACTTGGCTTGACTTTGAATTAATGATCCAGAAGAGTCACTTACCCATCAAGACAGGAAATTTTGTTTTCTCTGAATCACTTTTTGTTATCATTATTGGTTTAAATATCAATATATAAAGAGAAAGATGTAGCTTATATTTGCTTTAATAATATTTATGTCTACTTGGATTGTGTAAATATGTTGATGCAAACCTATGCCATCCACAAGTCATGTTGGTTAATGGATATTTATGAGCGGAGGTTTGCCTTGCTTCTAAGAAGAGGAATAAGAACTGGTGAATATGTTCAAATTGAAATATACCAAAGAATGAGCAAGAGTAAATGAACTCTTCATCTGGAAATGAGATTGTTTAAACCAGGAGAGAAGAGACTATCTTCATTCTTAGCAATCTTTAGAATTTTAAGCCAGTTCAGAAATATGATAGAGTCAGCTTCCCATCCGTGTTTGCTATTCTAAAGTCTTTCTCTCCTCCCTGAAGCATCCGTTCTCCAAGAAGTAAGTTTAGAACCAGTGCCATATGCAGATATGGAACTCTGTATTCAGCAGTTTCTTATTCAATCAAGAATCTGATTTCCTCCTGTATAAGCAACAGCATACACATTACTCTAGGTTTGGGGGGAAATTAAGTTATATTACAGATATTGTCTTAGCCTCTTATCTTGTAGTAGGAAATGTGATAGGTTTACTCCCAGAAATCAAGACCTTTAACAAGCAAGAATTTTACTGTCATCTTCTGTTCTCTCAGGTAATTGCATATCTCTAATAGTCTTGGTTTCTGCTTAATTTTTAGCTTTTTCCTGAGCCAAACATGTATTTTTGATAAGAGAAATTTACCTATTTGTATGAAAATTTGATTGAAGACCAATAATTTAGCAATTTTCATGTGAAGAATATGCATTTTCCCAATAGCTTTTCTTTCAAAAACTTTATTAAATTTTAAGAAATTCAAATTGTAGGTCATTGTACGTATGTTAGCTTTCTCATTTGACTATTGTAGGGTGTACACTCTATCCCACTCCAGCCCTTCTGATGTGGTCCTTTATGGTGTGTTGGAAGGAAAGAAACGCTCCCTGAGGCAGGCAGGCAGAAGGCACTGATAGAAATCTGTTTAGCTCCATGATCCCATCCCTCCGATCTGAAATCCAAGTTATGTCAAGACCCACCCTCTGTAGAGGTCTTGACCTCTACGGTCTCACCTTGCCATGTCCTATCCAGATTCCCAGTCATATCTCTGAGGTTGAATTTTTTCTGTAAAATCTACATTTGGGTCAGTTTGCATAAGTGGTGGGTCCCCCCCCCCATACCAAATGGTTTCTCCCCAACTGCATTATGCTTCCCAGTCCCACTTCTCCTTATAGCTAACTTTTTTAGGGTGCTGAGTCCCTTTCAGGATTTAGCCTGCCAGCTAAGGGCATGCCCCACCCTCATGAGGTGCTCCCTTTCTCTTGGGTAATTGTGAGTTCCACCGAGGAGGTTGTCTTTATATGCTCTCCCACTCTATTTCATATTTACCATTCCCGGTGTCTATTATATCCCTTCATTTTGTCTACAATAAATAAATCTACCTACAATAAATCTACCTTTTCCCAAAGAGAATGTCCATTACGAACTCTTCACATGATGGAATACCAATTTTTGGTGCTTACTATCATCTGGTATCTACATTACCCATATGATTTCCATGCTTTTAATCATCCTGTGTAATTCTTGTCTATTTCCCCAAAAATCATTTTCTCAACATGAAAAAAAAAAAAAAACCCCAACACCTTTTTCTAGTTCTGAAACTGGTTTATAGGTAGCCTTGTGCTATTTGGACAGTCTCAAAATAGAATCAGTTTATCTCTTTACTTTTTAATACATCTTTGATATAATGAGTGAGGTTTTTTTGGGGGGTCATTTCTCCTTTAATCCTTTAGTTTTGTTTTTTTCTTTCATTAATTGTTATTTTTATTGTTCTGAGATTGTGATTCCTCACCACATAACATCAGCAGGAGAGTATATTGGTGTTAAAATGATAGACCTTTCAGCTATTTTTGTTGTAGCAAAGCATTAAAAATTGAGGGGATATGGAATGTTGTGGAATGACTGAACAAATTATAGTATATGGATGTGATAAAATACTGTTGTGTTATAAAAAATGATGAAGGGGTAGAGGGTTTCCCAAAAATCTGGGAAAACTTGTATAAACTGATACAAAGTGAAGTGAGCAGAACCAGGAGGTTAAAATTTATCAAAGATAAAATCAGCTTTGAAAGACTTGGTAACCTGATCAATACTCTGACCAACCACAACTCTAAAGAACTCATAGTGAAACATGCTGTCTGTCCACTTCCAGATAAAGAATTGGTGGACTCAAAAGTGCAAACTGAAGCATATTTTCCTTCCTTCCTCTCTCTCTTCCCTTTTTTCCCCCTCCTTCTTTCCGTTTCTCTTTTCCTCTTTCCCTTCCTTCCTTCCTATGTTTTTTGGACAGGACTAATGTGAGATTTTTTTTTTTTGCATGACTACATATTTGTAATGTTTTTTTTTTTTTCTTGCCTTTTCAATGGGTAGAGAAGTAAGGGTGCGGGGAGACAGAATCTGGAGCTGGAAATTAAATGAATGGGAAAAAATTAAGAAAAACAGGAAAAAAAGACAACTCTTTGTGGGGAGGGGATACTAATAACTGGAGAAATCAGGAATGAGTAAGATCTGAAAGGGTATTCTTAAATATTAAAATTGAGACATCTTCTGGTTGCTTGGTCAAAATAAAAAGAACGAGGGGCAGCTAGGTGGCACAGTGGATAGAGTACCAGCCCTGAAGTCAGGAGGACCTGAATTCAAATCTGGTCTGAGACATTTAACATTCCCTAGCTGTGTGACCCTGGGCAAGTCACTTAACCTCAATTGCCTCAGCAAAAAGCAATCAATCAATAAATAGAACAAAAAGAAAAAGGCAAAAACAGGCGCTTTGGGTCACCTAAGGTATATACTAGAGTTAGTTTGAGGGAGCCAATTGTTAATTTTTCATTGTGTCATTTACACCTTGGAAAGTTGCAAACACTATAAATCAGGACTTGATTTATTGTTTTGTTTATTATCTAAACTTAAAGTGTTATAAAAAATGATAAAAATTTAAATTTCATTTAAAGTGTATTCTCTTGGGCCGATGGGTGAGGTTCCCTCTGGAAAGGAGGGAACAAATTAGATGACAGAAGAGGAGTTTAGAGTCTAGGCTAGGGTAGTTGTGATATGATGGATGTGAAAGATGAAGAAGGACAATCAATAAGTGGCTGTGTGTAGAGGTAGATGCTCAAGTTCCCACTCCTAGGGACTTCTGGTAGAACCCCTCCACTCCTACTGCTTACTTATCTCTCTGTATAGCCTCTGGTCTCCTGGCCAGAATACTGAATGCCAACTTGGCATTCTTATCTTCCTATGTCTAGCTGACCTCTTGTAGTTGTGAGATGGAACAAGTCATTTATTGTAGTTTTTCATTGGATTTTTTTGATCTTTATTTACTTTAATATGATCTTCAGGTTTTGATTAGTATAGGTTTATGGGAACTGGGTAATTTGCTACTATCTTAGCAGATATTTTGGCTGAAAAGTATATTAGATCCTCCTGCCCTTTATACATTTTAAAGCATTACGTGCTGGAGTTATGATGATTCTTCTCTCCTACCTTTTCTCTCATTTCCCCTATATTACCTGCTTATCATTAACCCAGGTTTCTTAAGAGAGAGGTATTTTTTTTCTCCAAAAAATTGAATAGTTGGGGCAGCTAGGTGGCACAGTGATTAGAGCACCAGCCCTGAAGTCAGAAGGACCTGAGTTCAAATTTGGTCTCAGACACTTCCTAGCTGTGTGACCCTGGGCAAGTCACTTAACCCCAATTGCCTAAGCAAAAAGCAAAAAAAAAAAAAAAAAAAAAATTGAATTGTTTGGAAATCAACTTGTAGATCTTTTGTTTTCTATTCTCTTCTTTCTTGCAAAACAAATTATCTCTTTATGTCTGATTTTCTTTGTAGCAGTCCTGTAGAATGCCAGTATGTTATTGAAGAGATAAATATTGTCATTGATAATTAGGATCTTATAGGATATATCACTTTGAATTGTATTTTGAACTCTTTTACTCCCCAGAAGCCCACCATTCCTTTCTGCAATTTTTGGTAGATACAGAATAGTCTTATGTCATTTAGATTTCTTTTTTTTATTTAAAGGTGTTTTTTTTCCTGGTTGTTTTCAAAATTTGTCATTGGAATTTTAAATTTTTAACTATTATGTGTCTCGAAGTTTGACACTTAGGGTTGTTATTATTGCTTTCCTGGAGAAAATCTATTGAATATGGATTGTAGATTTTTTTTTAATTTTTAAAAATTTGATAATAGGGGCAGCTAGGTGGCGCAGTGGTTAGAGCACCAGCCCTGAAGTCAGGAGGACCTGAGTTCAAATCTGGTCTCAGACACTTCCTAGCTGTGTGACCCTGGGCAAGTCACTTAACCCCAATTGCCTCAGCCAAAAGCAAAAAAAAAAAAAAAAAAAAAAAAATTGATAATAGCCTTTTATTTTCAAAATGCATGCAGAGTTTTCAACAGTCACCCTTGCAAAACCTTGTGTTTCAAATTTTTTTCCCTCCCTTCTTCCCATCCCTTCCCCTAGACAGCAAGCAATCCAATATGTTAAACATGTGTAATTCTTCTATACATATTTCCATATTTATCATGGTACACATGTAAATCAGACCAAAAAGGAAAAAAAAATTGAGAAAAAACAAGCAAACAACAGCAAAAAAGTGAAAATATTATTTTGTGATCCATATTTAGTCCTTATAACCCTCTTTTCTGGATGCAGATGTCATTCTCCATCACAATTCTATTGGAATTGGTCAGAATCACCTCTTTATTGCAAAGAGCCACATCTGTCAGAATTGATCATCACATAAACTTGTTGTTACTATGCATAATGTTCTTTTGATTCTACTCACTTCACTTAGCATCAGTTCATGTAAGTCTCTCTAGGCCTTTTTGAAATCATCCTGCTGGTCGTTTCTTATAAAAAAAAATAATATTCCATAACATATATAAACTATAACTTATTCAGCCACTGATGGTCATCCATTCAGTTTCCAGTTTCTTGCCACTACAGAAAGGGCTGCTTTCTACAAACATTTTTGCACATGTGAGTTCCTTTCCCTTCTTTATGATCTCTTTGGGATACAGGCTCAGTAGAGACACTGCTGGATCAAAGAGTATGCATGGTTTGATACCATTTTGGGCAGAGTTCCATATTGCTCCCCAGAATGGTTGGATCAGTTCAATTGCAGGTTCTTTTGATAGACACTCTTTTTTCCCTTTTTTCAGAAGTTCAGAAGTTCTTGTTTTTGTTTTGTTTTGGGTTTTTTGCATTATGGTATTCAGAATTTTGGATTTCTTTTGTTCTTTTGGAAGCCTTTTACTCAAGTTATTTCTGTGCATTCTGTCTTCAGGCTTGATATGTTTTGTGTATAAGGGAGGAGAATCCCGTTTTCTTTTTATATTATTACTTTTTTCCAAATTGCCCTTGAGTTGTATTTGTATTATCAATCAGTTCATCTCAATTTTTTTTGTGAGATTGCTAATATGTATTCAAGTGTTTTTATTCTTCCAATTATTTCTTCTGTGCAGGCCATACATTCTGCTTTCACAAATTTTATTTCTCTTTAGTTCATTTGGGGACATCTTGCTCTTGTACTATGTATTCTTCAGATTTTGTAAGGTCCCCTCTCTCCTCAGGTTTCATTCATTTTCCTTACTTGTTTTTATTTTTTTTCTTGTACTTTAAGCTTTTGAATATTCTTTCTTTTGAAATCTTTGGCCATGCCAGTCTTTTATCCTCCAAGGCTTACTTTCTCACTTCTTTGATGTGGATTTTTTGGGAGTTGACCTAAAAGCTAACTAAGCTTCCTTCCCATTGTTACCAAAAGACTTTGTGGAAATCTACCGGATTGGGAGTAAGCCCTGGAGGAACTGACCGCTGCTCACATTTTCCCCAGTTGTTTCGGGATAATCCAGTGTTCTTTAGAGTAGAAGAATCTTTTATTCACTGATTCTTGAGAAGTGTGTGCATGTATGGGTGAGGCCCACACCCAATACAGAAGCCTGGGAGCAAGTGTTAGTTTGGTTATCCCTCCCTTTAAGTTTCAGATTGGTCGAATTTACAATTGGAATTTGTTATGATTGGGCACCATTAGTTGGATTTAGTTAGTTGCAGTTGGTCAGATTTACAGTCTCCTTTATTTGCTCATTCCATGTTTCAAAAGGATTGTGCCTTATATCATTGACCTTAGCTGATTTGGGCTGGGTTAGGCATGGACTCCTTTGTCAGCAACTGCCATTTACCCAGTTCCTTGACTTATACTCTGATTGGTTGGAGATATCTTTACAAGTTTTTATTGTGATAGTACTTCTGTATATAGACCTCAGGTTGCAGTAGTTTGAAGGGAGTTGTGTGAAAAACATGGCTTGTATAATTTTTTTAGGAGGGGGGAGGCATTTCATTTCTACAAATACACATTTTTCTAAATATTTAAATTGTATTAAAATCAAGTTTATTATTGTGAGAAGGAAAGTATAATTAAAATAGTTTCTAAAATAGAATGTTGTTTTGATAGCCTGTAAGATGGCATTTTTATGAATTTGGTAATGAATTTAGGCAAGAGCCTCTTGGAGTAGTCCTCTAAAATGTTGGGGTACATGTAATTTAGTAGCTATGGGAGAATCTCTGTCCTACCCCCAAATATAAATACAAAAAAGCCAGCATTCATCAAAGGACATATTGTCGCATGTTTACAAAGGTAAGGAGAAAAACTAGGTAGTAAATAATCATGAAGAAAATGAGGGAGGAAGAAAGTCCACTACACTAAGATACTAATGTAATAAACTGTTGGAAAAAAAAAGTCTTCATCTTTGACTGGTCTGGTGTTTAAAAATAAGGGTAGGGGGGAAAAGGAGAGTGTTTCCTGGTTGAACTTCATTTTGAACAAATGCCTTTCAAAGCCAGAAATCTTTTCATACTATAAATTCTCATAGTAAAACATAAATTAAAATTATTTTCTATATTTAAGAAAATATTTTAAATTATGTATATTTTATGTATAGTTTAATGTCAAAAAGAGAAGAAATTAGCATTTGATTTGTTTTCCTTACATAAAAATGTGTTGTATTTTTAGCCATTTGAATATTTAAGATTATAGTTCTTTGCAACAGTGTGGAAGTATATTCAAGAATCTTATAAATGTGGTAGGCAAAATTGCCCAAGATCAATTTCTTGCTTCTAAGAATACATCTTAATGCAAAGTTCCACAAGCCTATTCACCAAAATTAAAATATTTTTAAAATAGTAATTCTCTTTTAAGAAAAATAAACACTTTCCATAAAGGTTATCTCATCAATATCTAAGAGAGAGAATTTGATGTCTACTATCACCCCTTTCCTTGGTCCCAAATAAATGACATTATTGTAACCTTTCTTAGCATTTAATCATTCTTAATATATAATAATATATTATATATACATATATTAATAATATATATGTCTGATTTAAATTTCATGTGGCAAGTTAAAGCCCATTTCTTAATCCCATTCTTAGTGAATAGAATTTAATTCCATTTTTACGACTCATAGACTCTTACTGTGAGTTGAATTTGGACACTAGAAAGCTTCTAAGTTCAGCCCTCCATGCAGTGCAGCAATCATCCTTAGTATCTCTGCCCACTTAATATCCAATAGCATTGACAGTCTATAGGCAATTGAGGCACAGTGGGAAATACGGTGGATTTGAAGTATGATGACCTGGTTTTGAATCCTGGTTCTGTTCTTTACTGCCCATCCTGGGCAAGATACTTGGGTCTTTAAATTGTATCCATATGAATTATAAAACTCTATAATCTTGTATCTTCACTGTCTAATGAAATGTTCCATTTAATTTTTTGTCAACTCTAATTTTGAGGAAATTCTTCCTTACTAGTCCTCCCCAAATCTTTTGCCTGTAATTTATACCCACTGATCATAGTCCTGTCTTCTGAACAATGTTACATTCTCCTCCATGATTATCCCCTCCACACATGTGAGTAGACTGGTAATTTTTTCCTCTCCTCTCTTCCAATCTAAACATACTTTGTTTTTTTTTTGTTTTTTTTTTAACTATTCCTCATACGGTTTCTAAACCTTTCATGCTTCAGACTAGCCTTCTCTTTAATTATCACTGGAAATTTGGTCTGTATCAGACCAAGTGCAGTGATACTACCCAGCTTCATTGTTTTAGATAGCAGAGTTGGGTTTGCCAGCTTTAAAGGACCACAGAGATATGAGCTAATTTTATGATTGTATTAATTTTTATGCACAGTAGGCATAAAAGTAGGTTCAGCAGATATATTTGATAAGTAGAGTGCTATTGTCAACACTTGACTCACTTGTTATAATCTATAACTTACCTTGGGGGCTTTCAATGATTTATGAGTAATCTTTTATAGGCTGCTTATGAATCTGTCTGGCTCTCTTTCATGACATGAAACCAACACTCTAGCTAATTGTGCCCTTGGAAAGCCTTTATTGCTTAATCATAAATGTAGATTTCCTAAGAATATTATGAAGCAGCATAAAATGTTAGTTATGAAAAACATTTTAATTCTGATGAATAGGCTTGTGGAACTACATTAAGAAATATTCTTAGAGACAAGAATTTGATTTTGGGCAATTTTGATTGCCTTTTTAGAGGCCCTTTTCAGGTTAATATGATAATGAACAGAATTCCTGCTGTTCAACAAACATTTATTATAAAGCATTTGCAGTGTACTGGTTATTATGGATACAAAATGAATCAGACTGTGTTCTCAGAACTCATGTTCTCTTGACCATATTCAATGTCCTCAGGTACACATAAAACTAGGTAGAAACTGAAGGGAGACAGAAAAACTCAAAATACTTTAGGAGTATTTCAGGAGGAAAAAGAGTGCTTTTAAGCTTGGGAAATCAGAGACGACTACACATAAAAAGGGGTACCCCTGGTAATCCTTGAATGTGAAAATTTGATGTGGAAAACATTTGAAGCATGAGTGATAACCTGATGGATGCACAGAGCATGACATTGAATTTCAAGTTAGGTAACATTAATAACGCTTAAGGTTTGCAGAGTTGTTTTTGTTATTTTTAATGAAGGGGAGTAAGTTCAGCTCATATGGCACTGTCCACATGAGGCCTTTGCTGATTTCCTTTTTCCTTTAGCTGCTAATGCCTTCCCATCACAAAATTATCTTGCACTTAGTTTGTATTTATGTCTGTATTTGGTCATGCCCTCTCCTCCCATAAAAATGAAGATTTCCTAAGAAGAGGAACTGCTTTAAGTTTCTCTTTTTATTACTACTGCATAACTCAAGGTCTGACATGGGATAGGTGCTTTATGTCTGTTGATTGATTAGATGAAATTAATAGAAAAGTAGTTGAAGCTGGATTATGCAGTAGGTTAAATGCTAAACTGAATAGGTAGCCACTGGAAGATTTAGGGTAAGAGACTGATAATGCACAGATTTGTACTTTGGGGAGATAACCTTTGCAGCAGAGTGAAGGAACAATTGTAGAGGGTCTATAGGCAACAAGTTTGTGAACTTAAAAAAAAATAATTGTATTCAATATAATTTATTTCCTTTGCAATCTTTTGTCTTTTATTTTGTGCATTTAAAAAAATTATCCTGAGGAGTCCATAGGTTTCACTAGATTACTGAAGAGGGATCCATGATACAAAAGAGGTTAGGATCTTTTGCTCTTCAAAAAAGTTATTGCAAAAGTCCAAGAAAATGATGAGAGAGGGTGGTGGTAATTTTAGTGGGAAGAAGGGGTATAGATATAAGAGGTTTTGCAGAGATAGAGCCAGCTGTACTTTTCAAGTAAGGATTGGGAGTTAGGGAGAGAAGTAAGTCAAAGATAGGGCCAAATGTGGGGTAAAGGGAGGGTGAAAGTAACTTTGGGCACCTTTTTTTTTCTTTAGAGAATAATGATTTATATCCTTAGAATAGATTTATAGCTTGTTTTAATGGCTTTGATCTACATAGTGTGGGGTAATAGTGGATAACTAGGTTTGAAGCATGTCAGATTCTATATCTAATATTGGTTGTGTTAACTTCTGGCAAGTCATTTAACCCCTAATGCTCTATAAAAGTCCAAAATCATGCTGAGAAAGTAGTGAGCTACATTGTAAAGGAAGTTCTTCACCAAGACTGCCTACACCAATGAAATTATAGTTCCGCTCCCTGTCCATTCTTTTTTAATTCGCTCACCAGCCCCTCATTGTCTCAAAAGAAACTTAGCATTCCCCATCAGTCTTGCCTTCAGAATCTCCCACTTGTCTTTTCCTTTCCATTCTCACTTACAGTCACCACTCTGGTTCAGCCCTTCATCCCTCTTTCTGCTTTTAGTTTCATCTGCTTCCCATCTGTAAACTGCTATCAGATTTAGTTTGCCAAAACATTGTTCTTAACTACATTCCACTTCTTGTTTTAACAAACCAAAAAACAAATGTGTCTTCAGCAGTCTTTCATTTTTGAATAGTCCTAAATTTTTGACTCTTTAGCTTGGCACCTGGGGCCTTTTGTTATCTAACCTATTCTTTACAGCTGTTATTTCCTACTTCTCCTTTTAACTTATGTGGTAGCTAAACTAGACTATTTACTGTTCTCTCGAAACACCACATACTTGTGACTTTTCATGTTATTCTTTCTTTGTGTCCTCCCAATTGTCATCCCTACTTCATGAAATCTTTTCATTTCATTCTTCTTTCAGGCTGCAAGGAAGCAATCTACTTTCTTCTCTGATTTTTCTCAAGATTACTTACAGTACTCTTATGGTACCTGTCAGACTGCTTAACAGAAGCAGGAAAGATAGAGTAGATGAAACGAGGTGGAAAACAAAACATATAACATTAAAGCATTATGTCGTAATTCAGTTTTGTATCTCCCTTAGCATTTCCACATAATAATATGAATTGGAATGAATTAATATATTTTGTGCATATTTCCATTCATAATTTGACATATAGTTACCTATTTAAAAAACAATTATATAATGGCATATCCTTACATTTTATTTTGCATGATGTTAATGCTGATTATAGTAATGTTTCTTTTAATGTTAAATATAAAGTTGTATATGCCAAATACATTACAAGTGACAATTTGGGGTGTGAAAATATCTTTAATTTCTTCCGTTTTTCCCCCAACAAAGTCCCTTGTTCCCTCTTCAAGAGATTAGCATATTGTGAAATGTTCTCTGAGTAAATTAGTTTTCAAAAAATGCTTTTGTAAAATTTCATATTACTTTTATTACAGTTGCCAAATTAGTCTTCTATTTTGAGAGCATTTGTTAGCTTGTTTCCAGTTTTTTATTGTTGTAAGTAGCACTCTATAAATGTTTTCTACAAATTGCTTTTTTCTCCCTTGATTCCCCCAAATGGAATTATTGAATTTGGGAGTCCTCTGTTTTGGGGTATTTATTAGCTTGTTTCCAGGTTTTTTTTTACTGTTGTAAGTAGCACTCTATGAATGCTTTCTACAGATTGCTTTTTTCCCCTTGTCTCCTCTAAATGGAATTACTGAATTGAGGTTAGAAATGATTTTATAATTCATTATATATCACTAGATTGCTCTCTAGAAAAAGTGAACAGATTTATTGTGCCACCAACAGCTCATAAGTACACCTTGAAATTATTTTACATTTTTATTTCCCATTTCATTGCTTTGTTCTTTGTGATTTTTAAATTTATATTATTGTATAAGTTTTAAAAACATTTGAATGCAAATGAGACTTCTTCAAATATCATTTGAGTTGAATTAGTTAATGTTTGGCATTATGAAAGGAAGCTACTATGTACTCTTACAAATTATCCCTTGGTTGTACTTAGAATACTGAATTTGAATGGAGTAGTGCTCTAATCTGTTGTGGCATTTGTGTTTTTCCAAATATTAGCCTAAAATTACTTTGAATTATATGAGTTTTGTTTATTTCTGAAATAGGCTGGTAATTAGAGAGAAAAATTTAGAAATTGTTTACAATAGCCACATTTGAGAAATTCTGTTTTAAAGATTAATTGACTTCTCCTCCCTTTCATCATATAATGATTTTTTTCTTTTCTTTTCCTACAGGCTATGGTTGCTTGTTATCCAGGCAATGGAACAGGCTATGTGCGACATGTTGATAATCCAAATGGAGATGGAAGATGTGTCACATGTATATATTATCTTAATAAAGATTGGGATGCCAAGGTATGTAACCTGATTTTGTGTAAAATGCATTTTTTTCTCAGAACCATAGGTAATTAGGCTAGATCTTAGTAAAAGTTCTTAAACTATAATCTCACCATAACAGAGAGAGAGCGAGAGCGTGTGTGTGTGTGTGTGTGTGTGTGTGTGTGTGTGTGTGTGTGTGTG
>JAJPUD010022345.1:0-21583 GCA_023553655.1 Myrmecobius fasciatus | reverse complement strand
GGAGAGGGGCAGCCAGGTCTTCAGAGGATCGAGAAGGACCCAACACAGTCAGAGGCCCACTGTTCCTGCAGCTTTCCAGGGAAAGATCACGGGATGGGGTTTCCGTACCAGGACTCAGAGGAATTGAACCAGATGATAAAAGGGAACCAGAGGCCCGGGCCACCTCTGCCTCAAAGTGCTGCAAGAAGAGCTCAGCGAAACGTCGGGAGAAGGCTGCCTCTGCCCCAGGCCCAGCATATTGGGGATGGGAAGCCAAGTACAGGCGGAAGCGTCGGGCAAAGTCCAGGGCTGCTGCCCGAGCGTGGGATTCACAGAACTCCCGCCAACTTGGAGGAGGTGGTGGTGGTGGTGGCGGCAGAGGGGGAGGAGAAGGGGAAGCCCCATCCTCAGGGGAAGGGGCACCATTCATGATGAGCCAGATGAAATGGAGAGTGGGGGACCCAGGGGAGGGAAGGAAGTGGGGGGGAAGGCCAGAAGACTCAGGGTCATTTGCAGCAACTGTAGAAGGGAAAAAGAGGCATATATATATATAAGAGTTTTAGGGTTAATGATTATAATCTTTTCTAAACCTTTCCCCAGGTACCAGAAATTCCCTAATTGTTCCTCCCCCACTGAGAAGCCATCCACTTCTCCATACTGTCTTCTGTTCATATTGTTCCTTTCTGATTCAGAAAGATAAAAGAGAATCCTTCAAATATGTTGGCTTCCTTCCCATACTCCAGGTTCTCACACCTTTCAAACACTGGTAGGCTTTCTCAGATATCTAACCTCCATCTTTTCTGCTGTAATCTCAGTCTAGTCTTTGGCTTTGATCCCCAAAGAGTTACATGTGAGCTGGTCACCATTCTCCAAAAAAGAAACCTTTTAATGACTGATAAAACTTCCTTTTCAATCACCTTTCAGAAATAAATCCATCCAGTATCTTACTCCAACAATCAGCAATATGTAGGTGATTATTACCTTGTTTATTGGCCTAAGGCTCATTAGCATTTTAAACACTGTGTACTTATAATACTTAGGAGAATATTATTCCTATCTTCCATCAAAGTTTCAGCAGCTCTTTACTATAAAATCGTGAGTACAACTACCTTTCTACCTTCTTTCCCTCAGTCACAAGGGAAAAAAAAAAAAACAGAAGGCTGAGATGAACTATTTTTTTATTTTCACTAAGAACAGAAGAAAACAAAAGGTGTTAAAGGTTAGACAAGTGTGAATATTAGCACACCAGCCCTTGGTCCCACAGCCTAGAGCAATTGGGAGTCTCGGAAAAACAAAACCCGGAATTAAGAGCCATTAATCCTGTACTTCTTCAGACCAGACTCATAGCCATTATTTGCAGCATCACTAGTTGATCTAACTGGGGCGGTTTAAAACAAATTTCTGCTTGACAAATTATGGCATTTACATAGTGCTTTATGATTTCAGAGCATTTTCACATACATTCATTTGCTCTTCACAGCAACCCTATTAGAAAGGTAAAGCAATTGTCTTGATGCCCACTTGATAGGCAAGAAAGCAGACTATTGAAGTTGAACGATTGCCTAAGGTCACCAAAAAGGTGCTGAAAGCTCCAGCTGAAGCTAGAACTTAGGTCCCCTCACTTCTATTCCAATTCCCTAAGGTGACAAGTTCTGGATAACACTAGATCCAATATCAAAATGAATTTCCATAGAGAGACACCAGAACCTGGAACGGACAAAGGAAATAAATTCTGAGGCCAGACCTCCATCGGACAGGGACTGGGAATCCCTTAAACAAATCTGGCCTCCTATGCCTGTCTCTTCTCAAGAACCCCTTCCCCAGAGGACCCACCCCTATGCTGCCCGTCACTTCCCGACCAACTATCTCTCGAGCCTCGAAACCCCTGTTCTTTCCGGCACTTTTTACATCCACCCCCTGACCCTGACTCGGTGAGAGAAACAGAAGACACAGCCAAGACCCAAAGATGAGTCTGGCAGAGAGGGAGGTTTGGCGCAAACCGGGATAGACACCCAAGCATGACAGGCCTCCGCCCCCAACCCCAACAAGACGGGGAACCCCTCACCCAATGGGAGCCCCTCCCCAGATGCCGCAGCTTCTGCAGCCAAACTGCTTTGCCCACTCGCCCCGACCCCGGCCCGCCCGGCTCTGGCCCTGCAGCGGTGAGACCGCGGGCTGCCCTGCTCCACTGCCCAAACCCGGAGCTCCTCCGGTGGAGTGGAAGGGGGGCCTCCGGAGATTGCCGGCCGTCCCTCCGCCCGCGGGCGGCCTTCTTCACCTCCGCCCATTGCGGCCCGCAGCATCGGCCTCCCCGGAGGCGCTATCCTAGGGGCATTCCCCCAGCCCCCGGCCTCCGAGCCCGGCCCCGCTCCAGGACCTTCGGCCTTCCCTTCAGTCCCAGGTCCGGGGGAAGAGGGGAGGGTCCGAGTGGGGAGAGGAGAATGAGGAGGGGGGTTCCGGTTCCGGTCCCACCTGCATCTCGGTCCCCGCGGTTTGCTCCGGCGGCAGCAGCTGTGGCTCCCGCTCCCCCACCCACCCCCAACAATCAGTGACCAGCGACCAGCCAGCTACTGCGCAGGCGCCAGGACCCCCTTTCCCATCAAGGGGGAAAAAAAAACCATAGATAAGGCAGCCCGGAGAGAAAGGCACGTTCCTCCGACTTCCTCCTCTGGAGGCGCGGGGATCATAGAGATTGTTCTCCTAGGCTGCAGGAATAGGGACTCTTAAATGTAGAGGAAAAAGCACTGTAAGACGTTAGCGTCTTCCCCCGTCGCCCCTCAGGATGGGTCATCCCCTGAGATATCCCACGGAGATGGGTTAGTCTAGACTAGGACCGGCCCGGCAGTCTTCCGTAAGGAGAATGGAGGAGCTTGGCTAGCCAACCATAGAGACGGTGCCTCAAGATAGAGTATCCCAAACAGAAGCAAGGCGAAACTACCACTAGGGGGGGAAATCGTGAAACCAGAGAGAGGAGGGTGGAAAGGCTGGTTAGAGGTCACAGAGGGGTCAGGAGGCCTCCTAGAGCGCCAGATCCTTCTGTTCGCTGAAGAGACAGCACCCCCTAGGGAGGGATGTGGGAAGGCTGAGGTGACCTTGAGAAAGAACTACCTTTCAATTGGGAAGTCTGGAAACAATTTATGTTGTTCGGTCGTTTTCTGTTATGCGTTCTTCGTGACCCCTTTTTGGATTTTTTGTTTCCTTTTGTTTGGTTTCTTGGCAAAGATACAGAAATGGTTTGCCATTCCTTCTGCAGCTCATTTTACAGATAAGGAAACTGAGGCAAAGGGGTAAATGACTTGCTCAGAGTCATATAGCTAATACTTATTTGAGGTGAAATCTCTGACTTCAGATCTGGTACTATCTACCGCCACCTAGCTACCCCAAAGTTTATGACCATGTCCTTTTTCTGGGAGTGACCTTCTACAGAAGCTCCTGAGATGCCTTGAGGCCTCTCCCTAAGCCCTTGAAGAGAGGGTATCCAATGGCTCAGGAGTTGACATCAGACCTAAGAGAGTGTGATACTCTTAATGGGGAAGTCTAAGGAGAGCTCCAATGTGGTGCTCCCCCTGAAAAACATCAGCTTGAATCTCCTGACAGGTCACTGGTTTATCAGACAGCATGATGTCCTAAGAAAGAAGTGGAGAACCTGATTTAAAATCCTGAGCCATTCTGTGCCTCAGTTTCCTCTTCTGTTAAATGAGGAAATTGCATCATATGACTTGAACGTTCTCTTCTGGTACTACATGACACTACATGAGATTGCTAGTTGTCACAGAAACTTCAGGGATATCCAAAGCTTTGGTACTTTTACAGACTTGAATAAAGTTGGAAAATCAGTGGACTCAGGTCACTTTAACTAAAGATTCATGTGGATGGAGTTTTGTTTCTAGGATTTTGCAGCTTCCTCTGTGTTAAGGAAAGGCTTTTGTATTATCATTAATATGAAATGGTATGGTGAAGAATACCAGACTGGGGTTTGAGTACAGGCTCTTAACACTCTTCCTGAGGTTTAGTTTATCTGTAAACTGGACATTACACTTGTGTTATATATCTCACTGGTTTGTCATAAGTATGACATTCATATACCATGATTTGTTTAGCTGTTCTGAGATAAATGGGCATTCATCCCCTTAGCTTCTAGTTTGGGGATACTATGAAAAATGCTGATATATTTTTGTACACATGGTTCCTTTTCTACTTTGATTTCTTTAGAATATAATCCTATTAGTGGTACCCCTAAATAAAAGATATGCAAAATTTAGAGACTTTTGGGACATAGTTCTCTATTATTTTCCAGAATAGCTGGATCAGCTTAAATTTCCACTAACAGTGCATTAGCATGCCTGTTTTCTTTCAACTCCTCCAACATTTGTCATTTTTTTTTTTGTCATCTTTGCTAGTCTGATGGGTATGAAATAAAATGTTAGTGCTGCTTTAATTTGCATTTCTCTAGTAATGATTTGGAACATTTTATCACATGATTATTGATATCTTGATGTCTTCCTTTGAAAACTGTTTGCTCATGTCCTTTGTTTATCTGTTGGGGAATGGCTCTTATACTTATAAATTTGAATCAATTCCTTATATATCTTGAAAATGAAACCTTTATCAGAAAAAGTTGTTGCAATTTCTTCCTAATTCTTTTTTCCTTTCTCATTTTGATTTCATTAGTTTTGTTTGTGCAAAAGCTTTTACATTTCATATAATCAAAATTGCCTAGTTTATTTTCCTTTCTCCCTTGTTTGATTATAAATTCTAGCCGGAATTCCACCCGAGATAGATTTTCACAAGTCACTATCATTTTTACAAACTTTAGAAAGATGGTTCCTCTGATGTATCCCTGATTCTCAGTACACATTCATCTTTCAGGCAGCCCCAATCACTGGAGACCAATAAGAGAAAATCACTATATTCTCTCAACAAGAGATGATGGCACCTATGTAGCTCTATATGAGGTATGCTCTTCTAACAAAGATCTTATCTAAATGATTGGGAGACTCATCATATTGATTAGGACTCTCCTGATCCCTCCTGTTACAAATATGGTAATAGCCATGCGTAGGGGTACAAAGTACTTTGAGAATTCTTAGAAAAGCGCCCTTCTGACTGAGGATTTTAGCAGAAGATTTGCTAAGTAGAAAGAATTTGAGCAGGGCCTTTTAAACAGGGTCTGGTTTTAAATAGATGTAGAGAATAAAGACATTCCAGATGGAACTGTGACCAAGTAGGCTGAAGTTTAAAAGAAGAAGACAACAGTGAAAGCTGGGATTGGAAAGGTAAACAGGGAACAATATGCTAGAGGGTCTTGAATTGTAGGTCCTTCAAGAGTTTGGATTTTATCCTGTAATAATAATGGTTCACATTTTTATAGAATTTTAAGGAAAACACTTTTCTTCTCACAACTTTATAAATTAACATGAGCACTATTTCCCTATTTTGCAGGTGAAGAAACTGAAATGAAGTTCCCTATAAAGGTTACACATTAAATAAGTATCAGAAAGGATATCTGAAGTCAGGTCCTCTGACTCCAAGACCAGACATTACTCTTTCCATTATACCACAATGCCTGCTACAGGTCTTGGAGAACCACTGAAGGTTTCTGATTAGGAGTGACATGATCAGAGCTATGTTTTATAAAAGAATCTGCTTGCGGGGTAGATCAGATAAAGAATGTTGGAGCAAAGAAACCAGCTAGGAAGGTTGTGCAGTAATTTGGGCTAGGGGCCTTAACTTCTCCATTTTAAAAGTTGGTCTAACACATTAAGTACATTTTATTAATGCTTTAGAAGTATTTTCTTTTCAAAAGGGGAACCCAGAGGAAGCTGCCTAATAGGGGGATTTCTGACAGACACCAGAATGGATCTCCAGAGCAGATATAGGAGAGACCCTAGCCCTCATATCCTGGAGAAACAAGTCTGCTCAACTTTGGAACTTCCTGGAAAAGGCTCTATGCTGAACAATGAGAGCATTGTTTTTTAGTCTCAGACCCCAACCATGTTTACCCCCTCCCCCTATACCATCCTCCTACATAGCTCTGCTTGGAAACCACTATCTTCTCCCCAACCCCTAGTCTCCCTTTATTTTTTGTTTTAGGCCCTATCTACACAAATCATCACTGCCCCAGCTTTCAGGAAAGGAGACTCCCCCTACACATCCACTCAGCAGCCCTATTAATTTCCAGACTAAAACATCCTTTCCTAAGGAACACCCTTTAGTATCGTATGCCCTTGTTAGGTTGCAAGCTCTGTAACGATAGGGACTTTCTTTCTTTTGCATTTACAGGATTTTGCAAACTGCCCGTAACACAGCAGAGATGGGGATAGGGACTAGACCTATGATTTCATTACAAGGAGCTCCCCCGCGACGAGGAAATTCTAGCCACGCAAGTGGGCACCTTCTCTGCAAGAGTACTCAAATGCTTTCCTTCACTCATTCATGAATTGCCCACCTTGAGTTGGTAGGGTCATATCTGAGACGAAAAGGGTTCCAGGTCCACGACCTCCCTAAGTGGCTTACAACAGTCTCCTACTAACTCCCCCAGAAGGCGCCCTCAGATGCCCACCAATCCCTGGAGGCAACACAGAGGAGGGCGGGGTTTCGCTGTTGTTCCTGGTGGTGCATTGTGGGAGCTAGCAGTCAGATAAGTCTCCGGCTTTCGGATCCAGTCTTCTTCCGGGTATTCCCGCCGTACAGGAAGTCCGCCACAGCGGTCCTAGACGGAGCTTCTCCTGTCCTTACGTCACTTCCGTCCGACGGAAGTACCTTTGAGTTTCCCGTGCCCTTTGCGCTTCACACGTTGTTTGGTTTCCAGTCCCTTTCTCTTCTGGCGGTCCTTTCCCTCTGTCGTTTCCATTATCCCCTCCCCTCTCAGCTCGCCACCGCTCCTCGTCGTGATGGCTGCAACTGTTATGTTCCGCGCTCGGCCCGGACCCAGCGGTAGGAGGGCGGAGAGGAGTCAGGCTGCTGGTCTCTTTGACCTCGGGCCAGAGCAGAAGTGACGGGAAGGGCTGGGAGGGACGGTTTAGGAGGAAGCAGAGGAGGAGCGTAAAAGGGATCCAGGCATCCAGAAGACTGATGTAGGAGGGTAGGGAGCGCAGGCAAGGCTGGGTATCTAAGAGGCTGCAGAAGGGAAGGAGTGGAGGGGGGAGGGACCTGCTGCTGCCCTACACATCCATTCACCATCTCTAAATGGAAAGGAATGGGGGCACGGAGCACCATGGAAAAAGAAGAAAAATATGAGAGGAAAGTTGGAGACAAAGATAAAAGAAGGGGTTGGGGGGAGAGAAGCCTAGAAGGGATGAAGGGACAGGGGAGAGGAGTGGAGAAAGTGAAAACTAAAGCCCTTTTTTCCACTCTAAGGCTATCTCTTTTTTCCTCAGTTTTTCAGAGCTGCCAACTGCTACATAAGTTTTTGAAAAGGGTAAGTTCATCTCCATGATCCTTATACCTGACTAAAGCCAAAGAGAATAAGGGGAAAGTCTATGTAAAAGGAGCTTTATCTCTTTCCACCCATTATGGGGCTGTAGAATTTTTTTCCCCTGCAGTCAGCTGAGATTGGTTTACTTTTTCTACAGGCTCAACTTTCTAACCCAGGGCAGAAGTCTTCCCTGCCTCTCATTTTACGGGGCCTTGCTGTCGAGGCCAAGAAGACTTATGTGAGAGACAAACCCCATATTAATATTGGTACTATTGGGCATGTGGATCACGGCAAGACTACGCTGACAGCAGCAATCACCAAGAGTAAGGACATGGATGTATTTGCATGGGGAGAAAAATAGTGTTTTCTTTATCAGAGGTGAAAAAATACATAAATGGGACAGAATTTTAAGTAGCACTTATGGAGGATGTCCTGTGGGTCTAGGACCCACATATGTGGGGGATGGGGGATAGAAGCTCAAAAAATCCATGTTTCCCAGATGTCATTTTCCTTTGGATATGGGATCTAGACCTTATTAGGATAAGGAGGTGGTCAGAAGGAAAAAAAGAACAGAGCATTTCATCTATTTCTTAACTTCTGGTTCTAAGTTCTGGCAGAGGGTGGTGGGGCCAAATTTAAGAAGTATGAGGAGATCGACAATGCACCAGAGGAGCGAGCCCGGGGTATCACCATCAATGCAGCCCACGTGGAATATAGCACAGCCTCTCGACACTATGCTCATACTGACTGTCCTGGGCATGCTGACTATGTCAAGGTGAGATGAACATACCTAAGCAACCCTAGACACTGAGGTGGCTGAAAGAACTTGGAGCTTTAGGGAAGATACAAAAGTGTTATGTTGTAATGTGGGTGTTGGTAAGAAAAAGAAGAAAACTAGTAAAGAGGCTTGAAAGGAGGAGTTGAGGCCCAGGAAAAGAGGGAATAATAGATAAGGACTAACCACAGCACATCCCTTGGAGAAGGGAAAGGCAGAAAGAACTGAAAGCCAAGAGAATTTGCATGCTCAAAAATTAATGTTTTCTGTCTCCAGAACATGATCACTGGTACAGCCCCACTGGATGGTTGCATCCTGGTGGTGGCAGCCAATGATGGCCCCATGCCCCAGACAAGGGAGCACCTGCTGCTTGCCAAACAGGTATCAGTCTCTTCAGGTAGAGTCTCACTAGAAACCTAAATCTGCAGTGGGGGGAGGTTGGAGGGACGCACTCTTTTATGAGTTATGAAGTGGGAATTGGAATTTACTGGAGACGGGATCATTCCTATATGGCATTTTAAATGTTCTTTTCTAAACTTGACTACAAACCTTGTTAAATGGGAACAATTTTCTTCCACCAGATTGGTGTGGAGCACATGGTAGTGTTTGTGAATAAGGCAGATGCTGTCCAGGACAATGAGATGGTAGAACTAGTAGAGCTAGAAATACGGGAGCTGCTCACTGAGTTTGGCTATGATGGGGAGAAGACTCCTGTCATCGTTGGTTCTGCCCTCTGTGCCCTTGAGGTAAGGGGGAATAGAGGGCCACAGATTCATGGAGTAAATCTGGGAATACCTTGGAGAGGGTTGTCACAGAGAATAATTTTCCCATTTGGGCAGACTATTCCATGTAATACTATATACTCCTGAATTGGATTGACCATAGGTCTGATCCATGTCTAAGATCTTATGGAGAGGAGTCTGGAAGACTAAATAAGTACTTCAGGCCATGTACCACCTTTCTACTTAAGCTATCCTGTATTTTTTCGGAGAAAAAGCTGGCTTTTCCCTGACTCTATGCCTTTTCTTTAACCATAGCAGCGGCAGCCAGAGTTAGGGGTGAATGCTGTAATGAAACTGCTGGATGCTGTGGACACTCATATTCCTGTGCCCACTCGGGATCTAGAGAAGCCCTTCCTGTTGCCTGTGGAGTCTGTTTACTCCATCCCTGGTAAGATTAGTTTTACATTTTCCCCATTTCTTTCCAGATTCCCTTGACAAGTGTTTTCTTCCTAATTTGGAATCATCCCTCCTTGACATTTTTAATTTCTCCCAATTCCAGTGAAGTCCTTTTTTAAATTGTTCTGTTCTAGGCCGTGGCACAGTGGTGACAGGCACTTTGGAGAGAGGAACTGTGAAGAAGGGAGATGAATGTGAATTCCTGGGTCACAGCAAGAATATTCGCTCTGTGGTCACAGGTAGAGCTCATAGCCTACTGTTAAACACTTCTATTTCCTCTGTTTTTGCTTACATTAGACTGAGGCCTTGTCTTCCTTCCTGTTACTGCTTTGAAATTGCTCTCCTATTACAGGAATTGAAATGTTTCACCAGAGTCTGGACCGAGCTGAGGCTGGAGATAACCTTGGCGCATTGATTCGGGGGCTGAAGAGGGAGGATGTTCGACGGGGTATGGTAATGGTTAAACCAGGCTCTATTCAGCCCCATCAGAAGGTGGAGGCTCAGGTAAGCTATAGTTGGGAGAGAGAATCCCTAGGCTGTATACTTTCCTTAGCCCTGGTGCAGTTCTTTTTTTAGGAAGACACAAGTAACAGTGGACAAAGGCTTCTGTTTGGTTCATTTTCTAGGTTTACATTCTCAGCAAGGAAGAAGGTGGCCGTCACAAACCATTTGTGTCACACTTCATGCCTGTCATGTTCTCTCTCACTTGGGACATGGCCTGTCGGGTACTTCTGCCCCCAGAGAAGGTGAGTTGGTAGTTGACTGGTGAGCTTTACGTTTTTCACATGCCCAGCATAGCTTGGCACATGGTTAGCACATTAAATCTTTCTAGATGGATTTCCCTCTGCCTACGTGAATTTTTTTTTTAAGTAGACAGTAGCCAAGGATGGTTGTTGATGTTCATATGAAATTTTATATGGGCAGCAGTGATTTCTTCTCTCCCACATCTCCATCTCTCATTTTCTTTCTCCTTCACCCATACCTTGGTTAATTGAGGACAGTGATTCATTATCTAATCCCCATTTTTTCCTCCAGGAGATGGCCATGCCTGGGGAAGATCTGAAGTTAAACTTAATCTTAAGACAACCCATGATCTTGGAGAAAGGTCAGCGTTTTACCCTGAGGGATGGTGGCAAAACCATCGGTACTGGCCTGGTCACTAATATATCAGCTTTGACTGAAGAGGATAAAAACATTAAGTGGAACTAAGCTCAACTCTGGCCTTCTTTCCAGCATTGGTAATTTCACTGGCCTGAGTCAAGAAACTCAACTTTAGGAAGTTTAAAAAAAAAAAAAAATCCTCATAACTCTTCCTGCTGTTACTAGCACAGATGCCTGTGTCCTAGACCTGAGAGACTTGTAAGTTGTAAGGGAAAATACAGTGTTGTGTGATTGGTGGTACACAACATGTGTACTAACTTCCTGTCGTACAGATTAAAAAAGGTTGGGTCTTGGTGTTTGTACCTTCAATTGGACGATTTTTGTTTTCTTTTGGGGATTTTACAGTGACATCAGGGGTGTGTTATTAACAGTAGCTGGACCTGGGATTCCTCAAGTCCTCAGTTTTAGTCCTAGTTCATTTCCTTATTTGCAAAATGACAATAGTGATATTTGTGCTACCTACCTCAAGAATTATGAAAGTGTTTTGTAAACATTTTAGAAATGTTATTCTGTTAGGATAGGATATAGCTCAGTAAGAATCAAATTCATGAATGATTTCTTAAATGCATGGACATCTCAAAAGGACTGAGAAATGTTGCTGCTAAACTATGCTGCTACAAAATTATTAGAGGCAAAATCAAAGCTAACACGAGGTATTACCTCTCAAAGACCAGTGCTACTCCCCTCACCATTACTGTAGTACATCTCTGAGTATAAGAACTCTTAAGTTTGTGATTATCATATTTGTTTCAAAATTGCTTAGAAGTATTGTGGACTATAAGAATCAGTGTTGTTGCTAATAAGGGACTTAAATATATAGTGAAAGATTTAGGAAGAGACATCAATTTCCTCATATATTGAGAAACAGACCTATTAAATAGAAATGCTGACCTTTATTTGTAGAATGTAAGTTTAAAATTTTGTTTGGACAGTTCAGAGTATGTTCCTGTGTGTGTATGTATGTATAACGGATTTGCAGGTTGAGTGTGGATAACTTCTGGGATGTGGAAACTCCCTCTACCAAAATACATCAGCACCTTCTCTGCAATGTATAATAGCCTTACAGAATTGACTAGAAGCACTGAGAGGCCCCTGGACCAATTCCAAGGCTGGCTTTCAGTCCATTAAGCCACATTGATTAATGTGCTTTAAGGTTTGCAAAGCACTGTATAAATTAATTTGATCCTCACACAGTTCAATAAACAAAAAGAATCTACTATATGCTAAGCATTGTGCTAAGCCCTGGACATACCATAAGAAAAAGACAGTCCCTGCCCTCAAGGAGCTTACAGTCTAATGAAGGGGCAACTTCGGGGCTTGAGAAGGTGTTGAGTATCAAAAATTGAGTCAATCAATCAGCATGGTCTTGAGACTTCAGGTGATCAGCTTATCCTGAGTGAGGCATGATGTTCCCTTGGAGTCGAAACCAAGCAGGGCTGCTGAGAGAAAAGGGAGAGTTACTACTAGAATTCTAAGGTGAATATGACATATTAATACCTTTTTACGGCAGAAGGAAAAAAAACTTGGGTGAAATACACCTTGATCCCATTGGTACAACGGGGTAGTAGAAAAAACATGTCATCCTAAGTCTTCCAAACTCCCAAGAGTATCTCCCCTTCCTCTATCCTGGGTTGCCTCTTCTCTTTGATTACTTAAAATACAAAGGCCTGCCAGTCAGGGCAGAGAATTACTGCTTCTAAAAACTCGAGAACCTTAAGAAAATGAAAGCTATGAAGGCTTATGAGTAATGAAAAGATGGTGGTATCAGATGACTAAGGAGTCTTCTCCCAGAAACTGATTTCAAAAAAAAAATTTTTTTGCTGGTTTCTAAAGCATCTTTAGGGAAATGTATAAGGTGGTCATAAATTCAGAGTTGGAAGGCATCCTGGACTGTTTAAGCCAACTCCTTCATTGTGCAGATAAACTGATATTTTAAATTAAATTACCATACAGGTTAGAAGAGACATCCAAATCCATGTTTTCCTGACTTGTAGTGCAATACCTTAAGGCCTCTGAATTATGTATGAGAAACTGTTAAAATGGGATAGATACTTGGGTTCCTGAGGATACAGGAAGCTAAGAGGAAAAAGCCAGCCCACCTCAAGCTACAATTCATTCTTTCTCACTGTTCCAGTCTAACCTCACTTTGAGATTCTGGTAGGACCCTTGAGGATAGAGAGGGTGTTTACAGTGTTGAGAAGTCTAGTTTGGGAAACTTTTTCAGAATTTCAGAGGGAGGGAAATGTTTTCCTAGGCTAAATATGTTATGGACTAACCCTCTTCTCCCCTCCCTCCCCCCATCGAGACAAGATGAGCCATGATTTGGGGCAGTGGGCCCCCCACACACACACACAGCCCAGTACTCCCATTCCATTATCCTTTGCTTATTTTCTTGGGTAGATGAGAAAGGTCTTCCCCAAACAGTATAGTCTTAATAATGGATTCCTGTTTTCCAAGTGTTTTATTCAGTTATTAAACATGGAATACTTTAACAAAGTCCTTGAAAGTACTGAGTTAGGCCCATAGACAAAACAGCTCTTAATTTTGGGGGCGAGGGAGTGAAATCAACATGAAAAAAATACACATTTGAAATCTACCTTGGTATATAATAAGAGCTATTTCTCTAGCCAAGGGATTGTTTTTTAATGAAACCATTTTAGGAACTTATGCTGTAAACCTAATTTTTGCTAGCCTTGCTTTCCAGTTTTCTCAGTAATTTTTATCAAATAGTGAATCTACAGTTGTTGGTATGTTTTCTTTATGTTGAGCCAATCCTATATTCTTGACATAAAATTCAGCTCAATGTGATCTATTTAATATTACATAGCCTCTTTTCTAACATCTGTTCATTAGAGATAATTTGCCTAGAAGTTTCTTTCACCCTCCAGTTTAGGTTTAAAAGCATTTTTATACCAAAGGAGATCCTTGGTGTGATCCTTACCATTTTGTAAATAGTTTATGGAATATTGGAATTGTTAAACTGTTTGATAGTACATCTAACCACAATACAGAACATTGTGACAGAGGACAGCTAGATTTGCTTCAAAGAGATGTTAGGCGAGGACATTCCGGGGAAGAAATATAAGCTGGAAAACAAAAGACATGTTGCCATTTTGTTTGAGGTTTAATAGTTTAAGGGAATAATGGGAGTTGGAAAAGTAAAATTTGTGGGAATCAGATGATGTCGGACCTTGAATGCTTGACCAAAGTTCAGATTTTTATTAAGTTTTCAAAACTCTTCCTTTACAACATGGGGACAATGGTACTGTGAGCACTCCTTCCCAAATAAAGACTGAGCAAGAGTAGCACATTGTTATGTATCAGAAAGGGAATTTAAACTCAGGTCATCTGATTCCAAGATTTGACAGTCTAATGACTCTTTTCAATCCACCACAACGTCTGCTTTGTAACTTGGGATACCCACTAAAAGTGAATAACATGAGATTGGAGATAAAGGGGATGGTTTCAGAGGGCAGGCAGTGATGTTGAGGGAAAGGAAGTACGGAAAACTGGGAAGAATGTGCAATAACTCGGGATTAACAGCCTTACCCCCCCCCCCCCCCTTTTTTAAGCAACTGAGGGGTAGCAGATATTACTTGTCAGGCCTTATTCTCTCAATAAGACTACTTCTAATTTCTAAGTGTTGCTGGCCCAGTAGAGGAGCTTTAAAGATCCAACAATATACTTCAGGCATAAAATACCTACTACCCAGGTTGGGGTAGTCAGATACTATCTGAGTTGAAAGGTCGGGCTGTTCCACATAACCTATCACAGGTCCTTTTGAATATGCTCTCAGCAAACTACAAATCCCATGAGGCTATAGCAGAGGGGGCGGGGTTTCTGTCCTTCCTGGAAATGCATTGTGGGATCCGACAGCCCGCTGTTGCCTAGAATGTCTTCAGGTCTTTTCCGCGGACCCGGCTCTGCCGGAAGTCCTTGAAGCTTCTCCGACGAACTTCTAGCTCGCCCTCCGCGACGTCATTTCCGGATGCGGGAAATTCTTATAGAATGCTGCAGATCTTTCCACCTCAAGGACACAGCATGTTCCCAATTTCCTTTCTGGCGATCCCTCTCCTTTCTTTTGTCTTAGCAGCTACCTATCACCATCAGACCCCAGAGGTTAAAAGGCGGGGAGTGGCGAAGCTGCGGGTCCCCTTGCCCCCAAGGGACAGCAGAACCAAAGGGAAGGGTTGGGAGGGGAACCAGGAACTAGGAGATGGAAACAAGCAGGGAATGCAGGAAGTGACAGTGCTGCTGGGTCGGAAGGTAGGTCATTACATTATCACTAGTCAAGTGTGTGTAGCCCTTAATGCCCGGGGGAGTGCTTGGCATAGTTGGTGCCTAATAAATGCGTCTTGATTGATTTTTACTAAAGTGGTTCCCTTTTCTTTCTCATTCAATACTACAAGTTGCTGCACAGCTTTTTGAAGTGGTTAAGGAAATGTTTCAAATCAAATCTTTCAAATAAGGAAATAATCAAAGTCAGTGAAAATGAAGGACTGAGAAAGTTTGGAACACTATTTTCCATGTCTTTTACCAGTCCCTCATTAAGAGGCTGACTTTTATCCTGAGTTATATCTATGACTAATTTTTTTCTACACAGGCCCAATTTCTGATGGAAGCTCTTCCCAACCTTCCCATTTTGACCTTCTGTGGCAGCCAAGACTACTTAAGGGACAAACCCATTAATGTTGGCATCATAACCCACATGAACTATATATAACATGCTGACAGCAGCCATCACCAAAAATGAGGAAGGGAAGAGGCATTTATTAAGCACCTCATTATGTGCAGACACTGCTAGCTAAGCCCTTTACAAATAGTATCTCATTTCATTCTCACAACAACCCTGTGAGGTGGGTATTCTAACCCCATTTTACAGTTAAGGAAACTTGAGACAGGTTAAATGACTTATATAAGGTCACACAGCTAGTGTCTGAACTCCAGTATTAACTCCAGACCCAGTGTTCCAACTCCACTATACCACTAAGCTGTCTAAGCAGTGTTTGCAAATAGTACAGTGCTTTTTAGCCCTAATTAAGAGTGGAAATAAATCACAACCAAGTGAGATATTTCAAACTTTGAGATAGGTCCCTTTGCCCCCAAAACATCCCATTTGGCTCACCATTCTGATAGGTTATTTGAGTCCAGGAACCAGTTTGAAGAAGTAGCTCTGTTATACTGATCTTGTAACCTGGTTCTGTGGGCATGCAGTCAAAATCTTATTTTCTAGCACTGCAAGGGCACAGGAAGTTGGTCTGGAGGGAACAGTGTACTTACCACCTATGGGACTCATATTCCCTCCCTTCAAATGTCTCTTCCCCTCTGGTTCCAAGTTCTGGCAGAGCCATTTACACTGACTGTCCTGGAATCCTATGTCAAAATGAGGGGGACACACCTAGGCAACACCAGGCATTGAGGTGGCCGAAGGAACTGGGAGCTCTGTATCTGGGGAAGATACTGAGGTGTCATAGTTGTAATCTGGGCTACTGCTAAGAAAAGAGTAAAAAAGAAATTAGAAACCTGAAAAATATGGAGCCTGGGAAAAAGGGAAATAGTGGGAGAAAGGAAGTACTGAAGATACATCACTAGAAGGGACAGGCAGGGGAAGTTATGAATGCCAAAATTACCATGCTCCAGTAGACTCCAGAAGCCACGGTTGGAAAGCTTCATTTTGGTAGTGGCAACCAATAATGGCCCCATCCCTCATACAACAAAGCACCTGCTGCTTGCCAAACAGATGCCAGTCTCTTTCAGGAGACCTTACTAGAGACCAATATTTGGGGTTGAGTGGTGGGCAAGGTATAAGAGAAGAGGAAGGCACTCTTTAAAAGATCTCTGATGTGGGGCATAGGTTCACTGGGGTCAGGTACATTCCTATTTGGCATTTAAATTTTTTTCTAAACTCTGGGTGTAAACCTTGTTAACAGGAGCAATTTTCTTCCATCAGATTGGTGTGGAGAACATATACTAGCGTTTGTAAACAAGGTAGGTGCTAGTCCAGGACAAAAAGATAGTGAAACTATTAGAGCTAGATAAATGAGTTGCTCACTTGAGGGTTGTTTTTGGGGTGTTTTTTTTTTTGGTGAGCTAATTAGGACTAAATGACTTACCCAGGGTTCAAAAGGCTAGGAAATGTAAAGTGCCTCAGGCCAGACTTTAGGGCCCATGCTCTATCCAGTGTGCCATTCAGCTGCTCCCGAGTTTGGCTACAAATGGGAGAACACTCTTGCCCTTTGTTCCGGTAAGGGTTAAGAGGGAGTAGGATGACAGGGGTAGGTGGGCTAATTCTCCCTGGGGCACTCTTTTCATTCTGATTGAATCAATCTGGGAATATCTTGGAGAGAGTTGTCAGAGAGTAACTTTTCTACTTGGGTCAAATTGCTCCCTCCTTCTATATACCCTGTCCAAGATAGCTGGAAGACTGAATTGGAACTTCAGATCATATACCACCTTCACTACCTTTCTTGATTAACTTCCACCTCCTCTTCCCAATCCCCCCCCCCCATTTTAAATTACTTCAATTCTAAAGAAATTATAATTCTGGGGGAAAAACTGTGAAGAAGGAAGCTAAATAGGAATTCCTGGGCAACAAGATTATATGCTCCGTGATCACAGGCAAAGGGCATAATCAGCACTTTTAAAAAAACTCTTCATTCTCTCTGTTCATATTAGATTGAGGCCTTATTCCTCCCACCTCCTGCTTCCTTCATTATAACATTCCTTTTGCAAGCAGAGGTAACTACACCTTGGTCTTTTTCCAGAAGACACAGAAGTGGATGGCTTGGTGATTTTAACCATGCTCCTCATTTTTCTAGTTTTATTTCTACAAGGGAGACATGACAGTCCTGTTAACTCACATGGAAGAAAATATATGTTGAGTTTTTTTTTTTTTAATAAGAATGGTGAACTCCTTTATTTTTCCCATTCTGAGTACTTATCCTAATACCTAGCATATAGTAGACTCATTTTTTGATTGATCCCTTCTACCTCCAAAACTTGTTTGTTCAAAAACAAGTCAAATGGTATGGATAAATGATATACATGCTAACAATGTATCTGGAATAGGGAATTTCTCCCTCTACCAATCCTTATTCCATTGCCACAATGCGCTATGCTTAGGGAAACTTCTGCTCCAAGGTATTAGGAGAAAGGGCTGAATTTAAAACTCCTTAACTCTAAATTTGTTTCCAGGAGATGGCATTTAGAGGTGACCTTAATTTTAAAACTGAGAATCTTCAAGAAATGTTTTATACTGAATATAAACCACTAGAACTAGTGAAACAGTTATGACTGAAGAAAATAAAGTCATTAAGTAATTGTGACATTTTGAGATCCCTGACTGCTTTTTCCCTTATAACTCTCCCTGATTTGAAACACAAGCAGCTCAAGTTCAGGAAGTGAGAAAAAAAAGAGTTAAGCCTTTCCTGCCACCTCTAGTAGGATATATTGGCTCGGAGAGATGATGGATGTAGCCAACCTATAATGAATGGTTAAGTGTCCATTTTATTTTTTTATGGTTACCTAGATCATAGGTGCGACTACTTATTCTTCTGCAAGTCTCACCTATGTATGGGTTTCTTTAAATTTATCCAATATCCTGAAGGCTTTTTCTGATTCCAAAATCATTGTGTCACTGGATTTTCTCAGGCAAATTCAACTACACTAGAAAGCCTAATTCATCCATCATCCAAAATTCTTGGTGATTCCATCCATAAAGTGTGAATTTTAGGTTTCTACCCAACAAAAACACTTCTGCAAGAGAGACAGTCACAACCTTCCTACATGTATATTCCTCCACCCACTTTGTTGTCTTGATACTGGATGCTGCTTAGGTACCTACCTGCTTCCAATTAAATTTTAAAACTATCTCAGGCATGAATGAGAAAGGGAACAGGCACACCATTTGGGACATATGCCATAAGAGAATATGTCTAGAACTACTTAAATCCTATTTTGCTTCATTGAGAATGCAAGGAAAAATAAAAGGACTTGAAAAGTTAAAAGTTTAGATTATCAGATCTAAAAATTTCATCTCGGGTCACTTGACAAGAAGTTCGAATTTTTGAAACTATGATAATTATCCTGAAATGCTATTTTCAGAAAGATGATATTTTTGTAACTACTAGTCTGGGCTAAAAGCATTCCAAATTGTCATATTCTCCTTTTTCTACCCATTTGCATGCCCGACTTTTGTTGACTTTCATCAATTCTCTTCAATTCTTTTTGACCTGTTTCCTTCCAAATAGCCTCTCCTTTCCCGTTTTTTGTTCTGTATTCTGTTTGGTCAGTTCCTCTCCTTTGCTTAATCATCACCATATATCATGTCACCTAATTGTGAGTAGTACCCTTAAAATAGTCCTGGGCCCTTTCTTTTCGTAACACCTTCACATCCAGTTGGTTTAAATATCTGTAAAGAATAACTCCCAGATTTGTATATCCAGACTCAGTGTTACACTATTCCAAACTTCCCTATTCCTATGAGTATTTCTATGAAGATCACTAACCTTTTTAGTCATCTGTATTTACAACCTACTATCATCCTTCCTTGATGATGAACTCAACTCATGTAATCACTCACTTCACTCCATCACTTCTTTTAAAATAAATTTTCTAATTAAGACTCTTTGCTTCCACATAAACCACCACTGATATCTTAAAAGCAGATTCAATCATGTCACTACTTATCTCAAACTCCAGTCCAACTGGCTTTCTTACACCTTAAGACCATCTCATCGCTGAGTTTTCAAACCCAAGCTTGTCACTCATCCCAGCAACTCAGAGATTGACTCAGGTACTGTTTTATATGACACCTTCACTCCTAGATCTACTTTCACTTCAGATGCTTTGTATTTATTTTGCAAGCATCTATAAATACAAAGGTAGATGTAATGTAAGTGCTTGAGGGCAGGGATTGTTTGATTTCTTTTGTCTTTGTATTCCTAGTGCCTCCCACACAGTACGCACTTAAATATTTGTTTGATTGAAAGGACTCAATTTTTAATGGTAATAAGATCATATTTTGGATAAATCATTGAAGTTTTCTGATTCACCCACTTTATTCCAAGATCTAACTGCTAAGGCATATATCACATGGAAGTCAAAGATATAAAACATTGGTTAATTCAAAGTAATTCACAGCAGCAGCATATTTTGTTAAATCATGGCAAAAATCACAGTGTAGGAATTTAACAAAATCTTACTGTAACATGAGAAATAAATTCAGGAAATGTGAGGATATAAAATGATGCAGTTAAGTAAGCAGAACCAGAAAAACAATTCAATGACTAAAATATAAATGTAAAGAACAAACATTAAACTGAACCTAACTAGTGGCAGAAATCTACCAATATAGACTATTACACATACCAGTCAGACATGGTAGGTGCATTTATGGTTTAGCTAAACTACTATTAAAAAATGTTGGGTAGGCACACATTCAGAAATGAATGTGATGATATATGACCCCAATAAAAATAAGATTTTTTTTAAATGAGTAATTGATGTCTTGAAGCTAAAACAATAAATTTATAGATAACATATAAAGACTGAAGGGAAAGCCAAAATACTGAATGAGAGATCCAAATTAATATTAGAATAGGACAAATTAAATTAGATGAAATTTAATTAGGCATAAGTTTTAAGTGTTACAACTGGATTTTTAAAAAAGATACCACTGGAAAGTTGGGGGTAAGGTCTGGATCTGTGATTTTTTTTTTTAAACAAAGAAATCCTTAATGAAGAAAACTTACTCAACCAGGGGCAGACTGACAACTTCTCTATAATTTAGTTTTACAATAGAGTAGAGTTGTCCAATTCTCAACCCAAACTTTTCAGCGCTAGGATCAAATGAAAATGTAATTGGGAAATATTTAACAAAATAAATAAAACCACAATTTAATAGAATGTTAACTTTGGGTTTTCTTAAGTCAGTGTTTCTACTGGAGTTTGATACCAGTAGACTAGTCCTGGGCCCACTAGACTAAAGCATAGAAAGATTAAATGGTATACTTGTCCAGCAAGGGTATATCAGAAATGGTCAAAAGTTTTTCTGGTTTTAAGTTGGCTTTTTCTGACCACTTCATCCAGCCCCTAATTTGACAAAGGCAGTTAAAATGTAAGCACCCTGAGGGCATGAACTGTTTGTTCTAACATAATAAATGTGGTTGACCAAATATTCACACTATCCCAACTGGCTAGTTTTAACTGATTTCTAAGGCTTTTAAAAGTCCTTTTCCTTATAACAACTACATGGAGTTTAATTATTCCCATTTTACAAATAAAGAAACCAAGGCTCAGAAAAACAGTAAGAACTAATTATTAAATGCCTGCTTTGGCAGGCATTGTCACAGGTACTGAGAAAAAAGACAAAAAATCTCTCCTTTCCCAAAACTGATATCCTATACTGCATGAAGATCAGAATTAGTAAAAAAAAATTAATAGGGCTTACAAATATTGATAAATGATGTAAACAATTCTATCCTGATTTTAAAAACTGACCAAAAAAGGGGAAAATAAGCATCAAAAAACATTGTCACCAATTATGCTGCAAAAGTTTAATCAATGTAAATTGCCAGAAGAGACCAGAAAAATCCCTTAATCACCAAACATTTTACTTGCCAAGAAATCATCCAAAGGCAAAACTGTTAATGGTAGATAATGCAGAACACTATTTTCTCTCAAAACTGAGAGAACCTATTTAAAGAAAGCTTAGCAAAAGATCCAAGTCAAGTCATCCCAAGGATGAAAATGAAATGAGAGCAATCAGAAAAAAATCAGAAAATCAGAAAAAAAAAATAAAGATTTTTAAAATATTTGAATGAATTTTTCCCCAACAAAAACACTGGAACCACCTGTATGTACAATTCTTGAATCCTGACTTCACATTGCCAAGATGAACAGGTTCAAAGAATGAAAAAAGTATTTAAGTGTTTAATATGTCCAAATTATTCAAGAGAAGAGAGAAATAGCACTACTTTAGAACAAAGATGGGGAAGAGCCAGAAAGAACTCATGCTACAGGGAACATATACCTGTGAGGATGTGGAGAGAAATACCAAAGACCTTATTAATA
>JAJPUD010022344.1:0-21587 GCA_023553655.1 Myrmecobius fasciatus | reverse complement strand
TTTTTTCTAGGCTGAAGCATAGTCTTATACATATATGTACTATGATTATCTATGTTTGGGTCCTTTTTTTCCTTCTAGGTTATAAGTTGGAAAAATATATGGCAAGCCACTTCAGTATCTTTTCCAAGAAAATCTCAAGAGGGTCACAAGGTATTAGACATGACTGAAAATGACTCAAACAACAAGGTTGTGAGTATGACAAGGTAGCTGTTGTCTGAACACAATATGGGTTTGGAGTCAAAGAATAAAGTCTTAGTTCACCAGGTCAGTTTGAATCCCAGTTCTACTACTTGCTGTGTAACTTTGAGCAAGTTACAATCTCAGTTGCCTTTTCTGTAAAATGGGAACACTGATGGAGAAGAGTTGAAAAAAAATATTCCTTCCTCTCCTTTACTGAGATGGAAGTACTTTGTTGTGGAATATTGTGATTACTATCAGACACAGTAGCTTACAAGCTGGTTTTGCTGAACTGTTCCCCCACCCCATTTTCTTTTTCATTCTCTGTTAAAAAGGAATGGCTCACTGTGCTAGAGAAGAAAAGTAAAAATATTCAGAAAAGATGATATGTAAACAAAAAATTATTTTTAAATAAAAGTGCTGATACTATGGCATTCTTAGTGGAACTGCAAATCAGTCCAACTATTTTGGAAAGAAATTTGGAATTATGCAAGTAAAGTAACTAAAATTTCCATACTTTTTGGCCCAGAGTTTCTGGGCTTATACCTTAAGGAGATTATTGATAAGTAATATAGTCTCCATATATACCAAAATGTCTGTAGCACCACCTTTTATATTTTTTTCATTTAATCAAAACTTTTTATTTGCAAAACATATGTATGGGTAATTCTTCAACATTAACCCTTACAAAGCTTTGTTAGAAATTTTTCCCCCCCTACTCCCCACCCCTCCCCTAGATGGCAGGATATCTACTACATGTTAATTATGTTAAAATACTTGACAAATCGAATATATGAATACATATTTCCACACTTATCATTGTTGTGCAAGAAAAATCTTATCTACAAGAAAGAAATATCATATAAAGGAAACACAATGCAAGCAAACATCAATAGAGAACATGAAAATGTTATGTTGTGGTCCACATTTCACATCCCTCTCTCTGGGTGTATATGGCTTTCTTCAGTGAACAATTGGAACTGGTTTGAGACATTTCATTGTTGCAGAGAGCCATGTCCATCAGAATTGATCATCATATAGTATTGTTGTTGCTGTGTAATGATCCCCTGGTTCTGCTCATTTCACTCAGCATCAGCACAGCACCTTTTATAATAGCAAAGAACTGGAGACAAAGTAGATGCCCATTGATTGAGGAATGGTTAAATATACAGTAGCTCATAAATGTAATGGAATTGCTGTGCTATAAGAAATGATGAATGTGATGGTACAGAGATCTACATGAATTGATGCATGATGAAGTAAATAGATCCAAGAAAACAATACACAATGATCATAACAATATAAATGGAAATAACCATGAAAAAAATTTAAAAATCAATGTATCAAAACTATATTAAAAAAACATATCTCAAAGGATAAGATATAAGAAGATAGCCTGACCCCCATCCCTATATGGAAGTGGGAGGTCCACAAATGTTTTACATTGCAGATATTCAGATTTTTTTCAATGTATTGAAAAATTATGCTGAATTTCCTCTTTTTTGTCTTAAAATTCTATTTTTTAAAAATATGGGATAGCCCTCTAGGAGGGAAGGGGAAGAAACATTTGGGGAAACTAGTGATAAAAAAATCAACAAAAAAAATTTTTTTTCAATTAAATTAAAATGAGTGTAGAAGACCTGGCACAAAATGGAGTCACAAGGCCTGACTCTACCATTTATACTAATTATGTGATTTTGGGCAAGCCACTTAATCTCTCTGGTCTCAGTTTCCTCAACTGTCAAATGAAGGAATTGAATTAAAAGACCTTTAATGATCTTTTCCACATTAGATTTCTCATCCAGATGAGATAGGATTGAACTAGATGATCCTATGATTACTTTCTAAGCTGTGTCTCTCTCCCCATACAACACTGTTCCTTCAGTGGATATTTAATAAACATTTGACAAATGAATGGCCTTTAATGCTAAAAAATCCTGTTGAGTTGGGCAATGGGAAACACGGAGGGGGTTTTGAGCATGAGTGAAAATTGTGCTGTAACTCTGCTAGCGTAGGAGTCACATCTGATAGTTTTCTTCACCCCATATGGTTTAACAGCAATAGACTTCATAGCAGGTGCCCAGAAAACTTATTATTATATTAGCTCACATTTACATACCCCTTTATAGAGTACTTTCTTTAGTACAATCCTGTGAGGTAGGTAGTCCTAGTGTGATCATCCCCATTTTACAGAAGAACCCAGATCTAAGAAAGAAAGTAATTTGCTCCATGTCACTTAGCTAACTGTGGCAGAACAAGGACTCAAGTGCAGGCTAACTGACTCCCAGAACATTGCATTATTCTCTAAATGTATCTGCTATAGAGAGAGCCCTGGCCTGAGAATTAGGAGACTTTTATGAGAGTGCTGGTTCTGCACCAACTTGCTGTGTGATGGAGAAAAGGTACTCCTTTCCAGGCTTCAGATTCCTCACCTATAAATGAAAGTTTAGGACTAGGGCACTGGTCTCTCAATTCATATCTGCCCTAATTGTCTAAGAATGTATGACTTGTGCATTGATATCCCCTGTATAAAAGTCCGTATTTACCCCATGGATGAGGATTTGGGGTATTTCTGATGTCTCTTTGATGAGATGAGGATTCCTTACCTTATCTCAGATGCCCTACTGATACCATATTAAAGATAGATGATTCCTACCAAGTCCTGTATTGGGCTATACTTTTGGTATTGTCCTTTAAACAAGAAACTGAAGAGTAGACAAAGTATAATAGTTAGATAGAATCTGATTGGACATATATAAACTCAGGTTTTGGGGACCATCAGATGCCAAGAAACCATGGCGATGGTGATTGCCGGGGATAGTGGTAGATAGAAACAGTAACTGAGAGATAGAAGGTTTTAGGGACCAAACTTCCTAGAACCTGCCACAGGAGTTCCAGGGCCAAGTGAAAGAGCTCCTGGAACAGTCAAGAATTGGAAGGAGCAATAAGAGATAGAACCACAGCAAGGAGGAGTAAACTGAGACCTTGCCTTTCAGCAGCAGTAAAGTGAGCCATGTGAACTCTTCAGTTTCAGGGAAGTGAGTCTAACGTCTAAGGACCCTGAATGCTTTTCTGTGTGGAGCTCTACTTTGAAAAGTTCTAAAAATCTAGACAAACACAGATACTTTGGAGGTAGAGTTCACTGTAGGGGTAAATTACTTGGTTCTCTAGTAACACGGAGTTCTGTTCCTCTTCAATCCAATCCAACCAAAATTTATTAAACATTTATTATATGTGAAGCTCTATGGATGCAAATTTAAAAAAAATGAAAGTCTCTGTTCTCAAGGAGTTTGCAGTCTACTGGAACTCAAGAGAGGGACTCCAATACCAAGGTTGTATTATGTTTGGAACACTGTATAGTTCTCAGGACTAAATGGGGTTCACCAGAGAAAGAAGTTGCTTGACCCTCTAAAAATGATGAGTGGCGATCCATTTGGGGGGCTTCTATTCCAGGATAACATTATTAAATCTAGGGAGCCATATAAGTACCTGGGGAAATGAGGTTCAAGGGACAAGAATATGTTTGTGAGCTTGATAATAAGCTTTGGATATTTTGTTCAACTTAAATATGACCTTAGGTTTTAAAGGAGTTGAGGCCATTTTCTGATTTTCTCAAGGGGAAGCTATGGTTTGGGGGAATAAACCAGAAAATGTGGTTACTGAGAAACCTTTCTGGACTAGCCTAGGCTGTATAAACTCAAAGCTCTGGTTCTATGCCACAAGTTATACTTGCAGTAGAATAATAATATTGATGTAGAGAGGCTCACTAACTCCAGTTTGCCACTCTGTCCAAATAGTCAGATATTCCTAACACCCTTGAGAAGGAAAAAATATCTTCAGATGCTCTCTCGGCTGCTCCTCCCACCTCCACAAAGCTTTTTAAACTCCTTTTCCATGAAGGAAGAAAGGATTGACACAAACCTTGGTGAATGAGTCATTTTTGTCCTGTTGTAGAGAATCTTCCCTGGAGTAGAGAGAACAAAAAAGAGGAAAAGGGAGAGGGAAAGAAAAGTAGATGGAGAGGAAGAAGGAGGAGGAAGAAGAGAAGGAGGAGGAAAAAGAGAAGGAAGAAGGGGGAAGAAGGGGAAGGAGAAGGAAGGAAGGAAGAGGAGGAAGGAAGAGGATGAAAGATTCATGGCAAGATTTAAGGGAAGGGAGAGGGAGGAGAGAAAGGGGGAGAGAGGGATAGGGAAGAGCAGAAAGAGAGAGGTGGGAAAGAGAATGAGAAAGCATTTTTTAAAGGGGAGAAGAAAAAAAGAAGAGAGAAAAGAGAAAGGAAAAGGAAAAGGGGGAAAGAAAAAAGAAGTGAGGAAAAACAGAAGAGAAAGTGGAAAAGAGAAAGTGGAGGAGGAAAAATAAGAGGAGACAAAAGAAAGAAAGAAGAAAAGAAGGGAAGATAAAAGAAAAAAAGAAAGGACGGGAGAGAAGAGATAAGATGGGGGGAGGGAGGGGAAGGGGTGAGGGAGGCAGTCAGAGTGAAGAGGAGAGAGAGAAAACTACAATCCCTCCTCAGCTCCCGAGTCGGCTCTGGCAGAGACTTTCATCTCTGATACAAAAGAGTAACTTCAGCTCCCACTTGAGGGGAGGTGGGAGGCGGGAGAGTGACGGGCTCACGATGCAGTGCCGGGAGTTTAGAAGCTCAACTGAATAATGCATTTCACTTTGCAGCAGGTGTTTCATCTTTCTCTTTTTAAGTCAGGGCTTGAGGCCCTCGAGGAGCAGGGGTAGGGGCAACAACCACTAATGGGGTGGGAAGGGAGGATCGAGGAAGAGCAGGTACCTCCTGCTGGCTACAGCTCAGGGAGAGTCCAAGATGATGAATTCCTCTTCATCCATCTTCAGCCAGCCCTCCCAAATCAGCCTCCCTCTGTCCCTAGTCTGGAAACTTGGGGAAATGGGAATGAGGGCAGACTGGTAATATTATGAAGTGGGTACTATCTCCCCTTCCCTCCTCTGACCCACCCCCTCCCAAATGCCCATTATTCTCTGTTTGCTTTTTGGCTCTGAGCTGACCGTTTTCTAATTACCTCCATTCTGGAGGCAGAAGATACGGGCTCAAATGCTGTTGTTGACATTTACTTCCTATGTAACCTTAGTTCTCACAACTTCCTTGGGCCTCAGTTCTTCCTCTGTGAAATAAAGAGTTTGGACTAGCTGACTTCTGGGGCGTCTTCCAGCCTAGTCTAGGATCCTTTTCTCTGAATTCTAGCAAAGGTGCCAGTAGCTACCCAAGTTATATTAGCAGATGATTACAATATCAATATGCATGTAAGGTATTAGCAGGTGACAAAGTACTGATAACATTCATTCAATATACATTAATATTCAAGAGCCTCGGCAGACCCTGGGTATAAAATGACACAAGCCCTGCCCACAAGGAGCCAAAGAGCCTGCAATGTAGTATGAATGTAAGGCATATTCACACTTACTTAAAATGAGAAAGATACATGAGTGGAGCTGGAAGGGGGACAGAGGGAGATGAGGGACTTCAGTGTCATTACCTTCTTCATTGATCCCTTCAGGGATTCTCCCCCACCCCCTCCTACACACTCTGCTAAAAGTTATCTTTTCCTCCTCAGATTTTCCTAAAACATTCTGTCTGAATCTTTCCTTTGCTCCTATGTGTTCTCCCTTGAATCATATTTATGCAGGGTTAGGAAAACAACAGATACCATCTCTTTCTTCAGCTTCACCCCCACCCTCCAGCTGGCACTGATAGGAAAACCAGCCATCTCTTCCATCACCACTTAAAGGAGTTTTCTCTCTGTGTGTGCAATTCAATAAGCTATGAAAATGGTTTAGGTTTGATGGTTATCCGTTTGTTTCATAGAAACCAATTAAATAATATAAACACAAAATTAAACTGCAAAATCAAAATTTCCAATACTGGCTAAAGCACCTAGGTGGGACGTTCTACCCTGCCATCTATTTGTGTCCTTTGGGCTACAGAACATTTCATTCTGACATCCATCAGTTTCCCGTGGTGATTCTCTTAGAGATGCCTGGGGGCTTCTTCACTATGTCTCTACCTCCTATAGTTTCTCTTCTTTAATGAAGTCTGCTCAAGTTCAAAGTCAAAGCCGTGGACTCTGGAGGGACTGCTGTGCAATGTCTGTCTGGTCACTTTCCACTTCCTAAGTTTCCAAGGCAATGATTATCAGCGGGGCAAAAGTGAGTTATCTTTATTTGAGTATGCCATATTTGGGATGCCTTTTGGGGATATTTGCATTTTTAAATAGAAAATATAGACATTTCAAAGGAATGAATCTATAATGGTGAGATGACAGGTTGTAAGGAACTATTTTGAATCCCCTCAGTCATGTCTACTGGGCAGACAGCCAATAAACATGTTCTCTCAGAATTATGTACTTTTCCAGTGTAACAATGACTACTCTGGCCCCCACTGCCTCAAGGTCAGGTTTGTTTACTTTCACCCCTCCCCCAGGGTTCTCTGCTAAGTTTAGTGGACTGGGTGTCAAGGTTCCCTGCCATTGGCTTCAGTCCCCACCAACAGTATTCATCCCTTGCACCCTGATTCCATTTATCCATTAACAGTTGGATTAGCTTTTACAAATATCTACTCCAAAAAATATAATCATAAATGTACAAATTTACTTTCCTCCCACCATGGGGCTTAATCTCCCTCTCCCCTTACACCATCTCAGTCTCTGGGGTGGGAAACAGAATTAGGTTTACAATTTAGCTTAGTTTCTATAGAACAAATTCAAGACCCAAACTCCCCTTGAGCTAAATTACAGGCTCTCTGGTTTCTCAGGCTCTCTCTGTGTAGCTGACTGCCTACAGCATCTTGACTGCAAACCGGAATCCAATATTGCCATGGTCCAGTAGGGATTGCCACTGGCAACTAAAACTGAGAAATGATACAGAGTCTAAAAAAAAAGATGCAGAACCTAAAAAACAAACAAACAAAGTACCCAGGCCCATTTCTCAGAGCCAGGACAAAATGTTCCCCTTTCTCAGTTCAGTTCATGGTGACCACACGGTGGGTGAACTCTGGAAGCAACCAAAAAAAAAAACTCCACTGTTCCAATCTGGCAGTTTTTCTAGGCTGTACTGCCAATTAAAAGAGACTACTCCCAAGCATGTGATTAAAAATTGCAGAAAGCCTCCATGTTCCAAAGCCCACAAGAAAGAAAAGATAAGCTATGGCATTGAGGACCAGAGCCCAGACCTCTGATGAGGAGCAAAACATGCACATCCAAGACACCTGGAAGGGAATCACAGGATTTTATTTTTGGAAGAGCCTTTGGGGGTCTTTTAGTCCAATATCTGCATAAGAATCTCTTTGATTGATGACATCTTCTAGGTTTGTTGTAAGGGGAAAAAATAAGATTATATTTGTAAACTACTTAGCACCTTGCCTAGCACATAGTAGGTGCTTTATTAGGCTGCTTCTCTTCTCCTTCCTTCAACATACCTGACAGGGGGTCCTGCAGCTTTCCTTTGAAAGGTAAAGTAAGCTGTTCAAGATCAATGGCACATCTGAGACTAGAACACAGGCTCCTGCCCTGCCATCCAGGGTTCTTTCCAGAATACTGCATTTCCTCCAATAAGCTGAGTCAACATTTCGGGCACTTTCTTTCCTGGGAAGTAGAGGAAGGCCCTGGGCCCCTTGAGAAACCTGGGCTACTTCCCAACCTGCCAGTTTGGGCTGGAAGTTCTTCATAACTCATGTTAGCATCAGTGTTTTGCAGTTGCCCCTTTCCCAAGTCCTCCGCCTCACTGCTTCCCTCCTGACACTTAATTTGTCTGGAAAGCAGCTCCTGGTGACCAGAGGCTAGTAGCTCAATACCAGCCTTGGATACTGGGTTGCAAATCATTGAGATTGTTTACATGTACCCCCTCACTCTGCACCAGCCTCCTAGAGCCACCCCTACTCACTTGTCCATCGAGTCCACATGGGGCAAACATTGCACAACATGCAGGGGTGGTACCCACAACACACCAGAACATCCACTGATCCCCATGAAAGCTTTGGGGCTGCTGATTAAATCTCATAGCCAGTATCTACCCTGGAAGATAATGCAGTCACTTTAGGACTGACTTTATAAGGGGCTCTTCCCCAGTGCAGCCCCTCACCCTTGCACACTCTTCTTGCCAGCTCAATAATAGTTACCATTCCTATAGGACTTTATGAATTACATGCACAAGTTGTTTCATTTGATCCTTACAACACTCTGTGGATGGAGGCAGGGAAAGGGTTATAATACCCATTTTACAGATGAGGAAACTGAAGCTTAATAAGTGGCAGAATCAGAATTTGAACCCAGCTCCTCCAATTCCAAATCTAGTGCTTTTTGCATGATGTCAATCTACTTCAATCTTATCTTTTCTCCTTTTTTAATACCTATGGGCAGCCTTCTCTCTTTTCTTCTATCTTTACAACTTGTAATGTCTTTGGTTCACTGTAAAAATGGGGGCAGCTAGACGGCACAGTGGGTAGAGCACCCTCCCTGAAGGCAGGAGGACCTGAGTTCCAATCCAGCCTCAGACACTTAACACGTCCTAGCTGTGTGACCCTGAGCAAGTCACTTAACCCCAATTGCCTAGCCAAAAAAAAGAGGGAAAAATGAAGGACAAACAATTGCCTCCTTGTTCTCCAATCTCCTTCATGTCCACTTTGTAGTCAGAAAAATGGAAGTGGGGAGTTGTGATTGCTAGTGCTGGCTCCCCTTGACTCAGCTACTGTAGATCTTAGTCTTCCAACCTGTATACAAGGAATTGTGGGCCTAGAGGAAAAGGCTGTCTACAAAGCAGCTTCTTTGTGTGACTGTCCCACCTTTGAATCTTCTAGGTCATTCTCTGCTGACTCCAGCAAAATTAAGTCAAAATTAATCCAACAATGGTTTCAGAAAAACCTGGAAAGACTTACATGAATTGATACTAAGTAAGGTGACTAGAACCAAGAAAATATTGCACATGGCAACAAGACTATGCAATGATCTATTCTGATGGGCATGTCCCTTTTCAACAATGAGGTGATTCAAGCCAGTTCCAATAGACTTCTGATGGAGAGAGCAATTTGCATCCAGAGAGAGAATTATGAAGACTGAATGTGGATAAAAGCATGGGATTTTCATCTTTTTTGTTGTTTGTTTGTTTGGGGTTTTTTTTCTCATTTTTCCCCTTTTCATCTGATTTTTCTTGCACAGCATGATAAATGTGGCAATATATTTAGAAGAATTGCATATTTAACCTATATTGGATACTTGCTGTCTAAAGAAAGTGGGGAAGAGAAGGAGAAAAATTTGGAACACAAGGTTTTGCAAAAGTGAATGTTGAAAACTATATTTACATATATTTTGAAAAATAAAGAGCTATTCTTTTAAAAAGACTTTTAGAGCACTATAAAAAGCTCCCCCGCCTCAAATCAGCCCAACAAGAGGGAGGAAGAGACAGTGAGGGGCCAGAGTCAGTTTCTATTATTCCTTTTGTTAAATGCCATCATAGGATTCTTTCTCTTCTCTTTGCCCAGGAATGGATGGGGCATAGAGACAAATTTGCTGATAAGGTGGCTTCTCTTTTTATTTTTTGCAAACTTCACTATTAGAGATAATTTTTGAGTCAAATATTGCCTAATCACTTTAGGTTTTTAACAATGTAAATAATGGAACACAAGAGATGTAAGAAAAAAAACAGAACATAAAAATCCACATTTATATAGCACATTTAAAAAATGCATTCCCCCCAATAAACTTCTGAGGCACAAAGCACTAGTGCAGTTATACCCATTTTACAGATGAGAAAACTAAAATTCAGGGGAATTGTGACTTGCCTAAGATCACACAACTAAGTTAAGTGTCAGATCCAAGATATGAGCTCACATTTTTTTGGTCTTGAGGGAATTCAATTCCAGGTCTTCTGACACAAAACATGGAGTATCAAGACTGAAAAAGACCTTAGGGGCCATCTAACCTATTATTTCCAAACTATGTTATGGGGAAATACCTAAATTATACACTGCAACCACTCTACCAGTTCAGTCTCAGGAAATAGGATTCTGGACATAGGGAGAAAGAGGGATCTAAGAATGGGAAGAAAAGAAGGAAGACTTACTGTTTTAAGTTTAGAAGTATGTAGTTTTTTAAAAATAGCTTTTCTTTATGCAAAGATAGTTTTCAATATTCACCTTTGCAAAGCCTTGTGTTCCATATTTTTATCCCTTCTCCTCCCTTAGATAGCAAGTGATCCAATACAGATTAAACATGTGCTATTCTTTTGCCATAAACATTTTTGCACATGTAGGTCCCTTTCTCTCATTGACGCTCCTGGATCAAAGGGTACAAACAGTTTGATAACCCTTTGAGCATAGTTCCAAATTGCTCTCCAGAATGGTTGGGTCCGTTCACAGTTCCACCAACAATGTATCAGTGTCCCAGTTTTCCTACATCCCCTCCAACACACTTCATCATTATCTTTTCCTGTCATTTTAGCCAATCTGACAGGTGTGTAGTGGTACCTCAGAGTTGTCTTAATTTGCCTTTCAGAAAAGATTCCTCATGGAAGTTGCAGTTGAGTTGAGTTGGAGTCCATTGGACACATGGGATGGAGATTGTTCCAAGTAAAGGAAAATAAATACAGAGAGGTGTGAGAGCAAAGACTCCTGGAAAGGATAGAAGAGAGCTGTCCAGTTTTTCTGGAGCATAAAGTTCATAGGGCTTATGGAGGCTTATAAAATGGGATAAGGCTCTATGTTGGGTTGTAAAGGGCTTGTCCAAGGTTGTATAGTGAGGTCAGTGATAAAGCGACCAGAACCCAGGTCTTTTGACCTGCTTCTACCCCACCATGCCCCCCTCTTTCTGCCATACCAAGGTGCTTCTCCCTGGAAGGACTAATAATAAATACTTCAAGACCCCAAGCATTGCGATGGGAATTAATTCTTTGATTCACCCTCAGAATAGATAGGAGCAAAGGCTCCCTTTGGGACAGCACAGAGAAACTGGTAAGAAAGAGAGCATCAAAAATTAAGGAAAGGAAGGGAGAATGTGGCCCTAAAGACAAATAATTACAATTTTTCCAAGCACTAGTCCTGGATGAGAGGTGGAAATCATATTTCCCTTTTCCCTCCACCACTAGTGCTGTGATTACTGCTCCTGATCCGGTCTCTTCCCCACCACCTCAAATCACAGGATTTAAAACTAGGAAGGATTATAAAGATGATCTGTGGTTATTGTGGTTCACAGGAAAGAATAGTCTTAGTTATAGGATAAAGGCTTGAATGATAGTTTTGCTGTATTAGTACCTGTGTGACCTTTAAAGAGTCACTTTATACTCTCTGTGACTCAACTTCCTAATCTGGAAAATGAGGAGGATGGACTAGATAGATGATTTCTAAAGTCCCTTGGAGCTTTAGATCTATGATAAATGGTCCATAATACCCATTTTACAGTGGAGAAAGTTAAATTCCAGACAAATTAAATGATTTGATCCAGATTAAATGGGTATGCCATAGAGAAGTCAGATTTGAATTTTGGTCTTTTGATACAAAATCCAGTGATCTTTTATCAGAAATGATGATGATGATGATGATGGCAATGGTGATGACAACAGTAAAGATTATACTAGGGAACATGTATTGATTTAAAGTTTGTTAAGTACTGTGTTGGCATAACCTTAGATAAGCCTCACACCAACTCTATTATGTAATAGATACCAAAGGTATTATTATCCCCATTTTATAGGTGAGGAAACTCCGTTTCAAAGAGATCAACTGATTTGCACAGGTTCCCAAAGCTAGCAAATATCAGAGGTTGGTCTTGAACCCCAGTTCAGTAATCTTTCCATTTTTGGTCCCAAGAAAACATCTCTATATTTTTTGAAAGTGACTTCATTCTCCCAGAGGCCAGGGGGGAGGTAAGGCTGTTGATTTCCTATCTTGTTGTGTTTCATAAATTAGAAACCTTTCCAACCAGGACTAAGCTGTCATGTAAATATTAGTGTACTACACCCCTCCCTTTCCTAGCCTTGTTGAGTAATCGATTGCCCAAGGCTAGAGCTGCCCTATCAGCACCTCCAATTTTCATTTCAATGACAGGAGGCTGGGATGGCAGCTAGCAGGCTGTGGAGACTGTAAGGACATCAAAGGACATAGGATCTCTAAATGTGGGACACTGTTATGGGAAGCAGCTTGTCATTATTTCCCAAATAGTTGAGCTGAAAGGGAAAAAAGCATGTCAAGTTCCAGATCAAATGTCACCTCTTATGGAAAGATTTCTCTGAGCAGCCCAATCTCCTCAATCTCCCATAGCCCTTTTTCTGTTTATGCCTAAACCTTGACACAACACCCATAAAAAACATAGATTTAGAAGGGGAGAAGACCTTAGAGGTCATCTGGTACAAATGTATCATTTTATAAATGGGGATACTAAGTCTCAGAGTGGTAAAAGTTACTTGCCTAAGATCACATAGTGACTGAACAAGTCCTCTGAATAAAAATTCAGTATTTTCCATTATCTCCTTATTCCGTTATTTTCCCAGGATATTATCCCATAATAATATTATGAAGAAAACTAAATTTTATTATTGTAGTTTAAAATGTCAAGGATACATGATTTAATGGATGGGGGACCTTTCCCCCTTACATTAGTAGGTAAGAGGTATCATGGTCAAACAATTGATTATACTGAAGTCACTCTGATCATGAGTGTTTCCATGTGTAGCTGAATTGTTCCTCAATTCAGTTCTTTCCAGCTTGGTAAAACATGCTAGAATTTGTACTCATTGATAGAGCCTCTCAGTCACCTCATATCACAGTGAAGCATCAGAGTAGGACCTTAATGGAGAGTTATCATTATTAATTACATATCCTCTTTTCAGATGGCATATGATTCATTGTACCAAACCAAGGGACACTGCAGAATCCTATCCATGAGACTCATAGTCAGTCTAAAGAGTTTTGGCCTGAATTTTCCTTTACATGTACAAAGTCCTGACACATTACTTTATTTTATCCTCACGACCCTGTGAAATAGGTAAAGTAGAGCCCCCATTTAAAAGATGAAGCAACAGAAACCCAAATAACACATAATCTCCTGTTCCTTTTCCTCCCTCTCTTTCCACTTCACAAAAGAAGGAAAGCTGCAGTGACATTTGGGAAAAATTATCAATCCTTGCATTAGGGTCAACCACATAAGTCTGTCCTTAATCCTTCTGGCAAAGCAAGTCAGGGAAAGGGAAGAAGTTTAAAAGTGAAATGTCTGACCAAAGTCACATAGCTAGTAAGAGGCAGAATCAGACTTAGAAATTCCCCACTAGAGGATGAGCTCCTGGAGGAAAGGGATTCCATCTTCAGTATGATAAAATGGAAAGAACCATAGACTGGGAGGCAAGAGACATGTGTTGGAATTCAGGCTGTCACACTAGCTGGGTGATTTTAGATGTCATTTTTGTTTTCCAAACCTTCACTTTCCTCGTTGGTAAAACAAGTTGTAAGAAAATTATTTACAAACTGAGGGGAATGGAGTAAATGGACACTAAGATTTCTTACAGCTCTAAATTTCATCGCCTCAATTTTCTGTCTTTGTGTTTAAAATATGTTTCTTGTAAGCAAGAGGTTATAGGATTTCATTTTCTTATCCATTCTATCATCTTTTTTTAAAATTTTGGTTTGTTTTATTTAATTGCTTAATCCATTTATATTTAAAGTTATGAGAATTAAATTTATATTTTCTTCCATTTGTCTTTAATATTTCCCCAAGTTATTTTTCCCTCTTCTGCTGTAAACACAGTACTATGTTCCTTAGTAACTTTAGCTTAATCTTTTTAAGGTGGCCCTATTCCCACTCACTCTTTTCCTCTCACTCTTGATTGTTTTCATTTGTAGTGGTTCAGTCATTTAAGTCATGTCTTTATCTGGTTATTTGATTCTTCTCCCCTCCTTTTTTTCCTATTAGCCAAATAGATTTCTCTCTTTCTTTCCTCCCCTTCAACTGATCCTGTTCATTAGTTGTTGGGCTTTTTTTTTCCATCCTCTTGCAAAGTGTTTTTTTCTCACTCTTCTCATTATCCATCCTCTCTTGTCTCCTAGCTCCTCAATGACTCCTATAATTACCTAGTCTTTCTATTCTCTGCATTCCCCATGCAATCATAACTTCCAAGGGATTTATACTCTAAAGAGTTTCTGCCACTGTTCTGTAGAGCTTGCCCTGAAGAGTCCCCCTTTTCATTATCACTTATTCCCAAAACCATGCTAATTCTTGCAGGTGATAGAAAACCTCTGCCCTAAGGTAAGATCTACCCCTACTAATGTACCTGATAATGCAACCCATCATTGATCTATATGGTATCTCCTTCCTGGGTCCATGCCTTCATACTCTTCCAGGTGTTAGTTGCCCCTGGGAGTTCCAACTCCCCACTTCACACAAGAGTGGTCTTTTTCAAGCACCAAATTGTACAGTCTATATCTAGCACAAGGTTCTCTTCTCCTTTCACAGAACCTCTTTCTTCACTCGTAATTCACCAGTGGAACCCTTTCTCATCAATAAAATAAGGCTTCTGTAATTTTTCCTTCCTTTTCAATCCTTCCTCCTCCTCTTCACCATTCTGATCTTTTCTCTTCCCGAGACAACAGGGATTACTTTCTCCTTATTACTAAGCCTCAATTTGACTCAGATGCTTCACACACTGCTCTCTACCCTTTAGTCACCCCCTTCCCTGTAAATTATAATATAGTCCTACAAAAAACATCAATTTATATGTGAGCAAAGTATGACCAGATTCTGTCCGTAATGCCCTAGGCCTTCCTCTTTATTGTTATCCTGACTTCCACCTTCACTCCTATTTTTATGTGAACTTTGTGACTGATGTCACTCTGTTGCTATTGCTGTCCTTGGCAATTGCATTTGTTCATCCTGTTGACATTTCTTTTGTCTGGGGTATTCAAGAACTGAATCTCTTCAAGTCTACTTTTCTTTCTAAGAATGTTTCAAATGCCTATTCATTATTGAATGTCCATCTTTTTTCATTTATACTTAATCTCAGATTTGCAGGGTAGATGATGTCCATTTCACTTTAACATACAATACTCTATTCTCCCTGTACTAATCAGTAGGTGCAGAATAGTTTTGTGTTTATTTGAATGTTTTTTCCTCTTCATTGAAGGTTTTTCTTATCACTTCCGAGACTTGTTCTGAATTGAATTGTTAAAGTTAACCACTATGTGTCTTAGGATTTGCTGTCTTGAATTTTTTCTGGAGAAGATCTATGAATTCTTCCAATTAGAACTGCATATCTGTTTAAAAGTTTGGGGCTGTTGTATTATTTCTTACATTATGGTGATCAAGTTTTCTGTTTTGTTGTGTTCTTCTGGAAGACCTATGATCCTTAGGTTGTCTCTATGCATCCTTTCTTCATAATCAATATTTTGCTTTCATGGTGATATATTTTCTTTTTATGTTATTATTTTTTGCTTCTAGATTGTCCTTTACTTCTGTGTACTTGTGTTACCAACCTATTGATCTCTCCTTTGTTTCTTTGGTGAGACTTACCATTTCAGATTAGAGCTTATTTTGTCCATTAATTTTTTTTGTATAGGTCAGATTCTGCTCTTGTCATATTCATCTTTTTTAAAACACTCATGAAAAAATACATTGTTCTCAAATTCCACAAGATCCTTTGTTTCATCAAATGTTGAAGAGTTTTCCTTTGTTTTGCAGTATTCATTCACAGGTGCTTGAAATAATTTACTAGATCTGGAAAATACATTTCCTTCTGCTGTTAATGTTTTTGCTGTTGATTTTTCTGTGTATGTTCAAGGTCTTTGAATTTTCTTCTTCTGGAGATTTTGATAACTTCAGTCTTTTTTGCTTCTTATTTTCCCATTATTCACTTTCTCACTCTCTCTCCTGTGATGGTGATTTCCTGAGAGCTGGATCTCAAAGCATCTCAGCCTCCTTCTACAATAGGCAATCTTGGTTCATCAATCTAAGTCTCTGCCCTGTGTGACATTTGCAGGACAGAGCAGTTCTGAGCTGAATGCTAGTTCCTTATTATCAGGCTTACTGGAATGCCACACAGGAGCCCCCCTCACCCCGCCAAACAAACATGATGTTGTATCTTGGCATCTTGTCCCACTCCCTCTGTTTCTCATTTCTCAGGCCTGGCACCAGCAGTGCAGAAAGCGGCTATGCTGGTACTATGAGATAGTAATTTGAGTCTCCTAGGTTCTTAGAGGAACAAAAATTGGGGTATGGGCTTGAGCTTTATTTCATACCCAGATTTTCCATCACCTCTTTCCCTCTGTTCTTCCACTCTCCTGCAGAGATCTTTTGCAGCACAGAATACTGCTTGCTGCAGTGCTGGATGGCTGTTGCAACCCCAGCAAGTTTCTAAAGCCTAGAGTGCTGCTTTAGCCCTGGGGATCTGTCTAAACCTTTGTGGCAAGTCCTAGATTCTGCTAGTGCAGCCTTGTGGTCAGTAGCATGGTGGTCAGTAGCATGGTGGGCAGTGCAGGAAGGTGTGCTGAATAAGCTCAGAATACATACCAATTCATGAGATTTTTTTTTAAAAAAATTTTCTTTTGGATCCTCGTTGTCCTAAACCATAGAGATAGCTGAATTTGCTTTATCTTTGGCATATAATTTATGTTTTAGAGATGTTTGAGAGGTTGTAAGGAAGATAGAAAATGTCTACTCCTCCATCTTGTTGGTCATCTGACCCAGAAATAGCTCTAAATCTTACAAAAATCCAGAACACCATATAAGTGTAAGTTGCTATTAGTTCCCTTCTCAGAGCTGGGCCCACAGTAGGCTTGTCCCTTGGTAATGACAAATATAAATATTCCCTTGACTGGTTAATTGAGGTAGGTGCAGAAAAGGGAGCCCTGGAGGCTGAGTAAAAGTGGGAAGTATATATTTCATTTTGACAAGTCTTTATTGCATATCTCTTCACTCCTCAGTGCTGTGGGGGAAATGAAAATGGAAAAAGCTTAGTCCCTGTCCTTAAGGAGCCCACAGTCTGTTTGGAGAGACTGTTTTGCATCCAGTAATAACTGATACAACTTTAGTTCTTGAAGTCTTTCCATGCATTATCTCAATTGAGTCCCACAGCAATCCTGTGAGGCAGGTACCACAATGATTATTTCCCATTTTATAGATGATGAAACTGAGGCTGAGTCTGGATTTGAACCCAAGTTTTCCTAATTCAAAATTTTTCACATCATGCACTACTACATGAAGCCTCTCCATGACCTTCCATTGTTCCAAAAGAACAAACTGAATAGAATCAGGCCTACATTTGCATAGCCCCAAACTGTTGGATAGAGCAGACAGTAGTGCAGGGTTGGGGAATTAAGAGCAGTTTAGACTGAAGTGAGTGGAATTTAGGATCTTCTTATTCTAAAGTCAGTCTTGAAGGGCAGCTTGAGGGCACATTGTACCTGAAAAGAGAGAGTTGCTAAATGGTTTAACCCAGAAATTGTTTAATCCCAGATCAGCCATCATCTACCTAGCTAATTGTCAATGGCCCTCTATTTTCTACTGAGAAAAATTCAGGCTCCTCTGTAAGACATTCACCTTACCTGGGATCACATTTTTTTTTATCATTTTATTTATTTATTTTTTTGCTATTCCTTTCCATGAACTCGATGCTCCAGCCATATTGGTAAAACTCTCTGTCCCTCCAACATGCCTTTGCCCAAGCTATTTCCTAGGACTAGAAAGTCCTTCTGCCTCTCTACTTTACTGAATTCCTACTTTACCTTTGAAGCACAATTGAAATGCCTCCATGAAGTCATCCTTGAACCCTACTAAGTAATGATACTTTTCCACAGCCCTCACATAGCATTTTCTCTTCCATCTTTCTAAAGCACTTATATTTAATATTGTGCATTACACTTGTCTGTTCTTGGATCTTTTCCCTCTGACTCCAGGAATACAGAAACTGTGTTTACTATAAATTTGTGTTTCTCTCAGGTCTAAGCTGTGTGTACTACATACAGCAAGAGCTTAATAAATGTTTGATGAATGAATGATGAAATGAGGGAAGGAAGAAATAGTCCAGGTATTCCCAATTCAGCCTAGATCAATTCAGCTCAATGTTCATTATATACCTACTATTACATAAAAGGTCTTGCGTTATACAAATATGAAAAATGCCAGCCCTTAATAATATTGATGAAATGACCTGTCTCTTTTGCCAGAAAAGTAGTGGGCTATGGGTCAGAATGAGCAAAGCATTGTGAGACATGGCCAACGTCTTGTTCTAGTTTGTTTAGTTATACTTCTTTGTTTCGAAGGCCGGTTCTTTGGGGGAGAGAAGGGGTAAAACATTTCAGTGATAGCAATGCAGAAAATTAAAAGCATCAACTTTTTTTTAAATACATAGTCCATTTTCTCAAGGGGCACAATCTCTGAGGAGATAAATATGACTTGTACACAGACATATGGATGATACACAACAGAATGTTACTGAAACAAAGGAGAGATTGGAGAAAAAGAGAGCACTTTCATCTGGGGAGATTAAGGAAAATTTCAGGGAAAAGATGGCATCTGAACTGAGCGTTGAAGAAAGGGATGTCAAATGGCAAAGATGAGGAGAGCACACAGAAACACAGTCATACACAGAGACACACACAGAAACAGACACACACATACAGAGACACACACAGTCCTTCTCACCCCATACCTTCTTCCAACTTTGTGCCTCCTCCAAAAACACACATATTTAGGCTCTCCCTAAAAGGCTGAGTAATGGGGATTAGCAACCTAGGGCAGGCTGGCCAAACAGGCAATGCAGACTGATTGTTAGTGGAATGCAGACAGTTGCTGCCCGCCGCAGGGGAGTCAGTGTGTGTCCCAACCCCCTTTCTGAAAAAATAGTCACCTCTCTCACCTCTATGAAAAATCAGCACATGCCCTGTCCCTCCCTTCTCAGCCCCTCTTCATTACCCCCTCCCGTGAGTTTCAGCCCCTCAGATTCAGGGAAATCTGAAGCAGGATGCTTGGAACACTGCAGGAAGCCTCCTGGTCCCCTTGAGGGCAGGTGGGGGAGGGGGAGAGAGTCAGTTTGATTAGGTGATGAGTGGGTTTAATATATAAACACAAATTGCCGTAGGGCCACAGGAGGCAAAAGACGCCTCCTCCTTTTTCCTCCCTTTCTTTTTTTCTCTCTCTCTTTTTTAAATCTTTAATGTCTCCAACCAGCCAGCAGTGGGGGAGGCGTTGTGAGTGTGCCATATTTCAAAGGGCTGTCACAGCTGGAAGGATTTTCAGAGCATTTCCCAGCCAATCTATTGTGTATAAATATATAGATGTATATATAGGTTTCATTATCCCCTTCAGGGTTCCTACAGAATATATTCTTTTAATATGTATAATATATTTGAGCTGTTATGTGCCTGGAGGTGGGGGATGACGGTAGATGGGGGCGGGGGTGCCAGTTCATAGTGGATATCTCAAAGTCATTTCCAGGGGCAAAGCAATACCTGCCTTCGTGGAGAGTGTCAAGGAGAAGGAAGAGGTTGAATTGCCCTGGCAGTACTGGTCAGACCCCTCTGGAAGGCTCTGTCCAGTTCTAGGCCCACCTTTGAGGAAAGAGGTCACCAGAAAAATAAGTGGGACAGAGAGAGGACAGGAAACCATACCATACGGGGACCCAGTTGAAGGAATGAAGAATGTTTAGCCTGGAGAAGAGAAGACTAAAAATGGGACGCGGTGGCTGCTTTCAAGTATTTGAAGGGTTGTCAAGCAGAAGAAGGATTATATTTGTTTTGCTTGGCCCCACAGGGCAGAAGGAGGAACAATGGGTGGAAATTACTGAGGCTAATTTCAGTTTAGTATAAGGAAAAACATCTGAACAATTAAAATTATCCCCCAAAGTAGAGTGGGGGAATAATTCCCCATTGTTGGAGGCATTCAAGTAGAGGCTAGATGTAGAGGAGCTTGCCTGTTTTTCTCTGTTAAGCTAGGTAGCCTCTGAGGTCTCTCCCAGCTTACAAATTCTGTGATTCTTCATCTAGTCTTTGGGGGTCTCCAATTTTAAAGTTAAGTGGGCTTAATTCTTAATAGTTAATTATCAGGACTACACCGCATTGATATAGTAGCTGAAACATTTTGCTAGCAAAGTCAAGGCCATGGGTTTGATTCCTATAGTGGGATCAGTTTGGCAGGCACTCTTATACTTCTATATAGCAATTTGGAAAACGGAGTCTGAAGAGGGGTGCGTAAATATGGATAGTTCAGTGCAAACCTTCCCCCTTCCCCTCCCAACAGTCTCACTCACCAGTGAATTATTGGCATCTTAGCATGACAGAGATTTCAAATCTGCCTAGTCCGATCCCTTAACTTTACAAAGCATGAAACTGAATCCTAGAGCAAGGAAACGACTTGTCTAAGACTGAAGAGTGGATATGAAGCAGAGCCAGGATTCTCTTTTAGGGCTTTTGCCTCTAAGTCCAGATCCCTTCCTCTGATACCACACTGCCATCTTTCTGTTGTAGCAACAGCTCTATCTACTATTTCAGGGCTGGTTTGAAGAGTGGAGCAGTAAATCTGCCAAAATATAAGAAAGATGATAGGAATGAGTAGAGATTAAGTGGGCCACTATGACTGGGAAAGAGAATTGGCATGAAATTAGTGTTGGGGCAGGGAAGATCAAGGAGAAAATAGAAGAGCAGGACACTCAGATCCAAGCCTGACAGGGGCTCCCTAGCTTCCTCTCCACTAACATGGACTGAAAACACTTGGGGTCACATCACCCTCCCCTCACTTTTGCCAATCTGTGATCCCTAACTATTGTGGTAGAGTGGTAACAGTGCTAGGCAACAGGACCATTTGTCATGGCTAAAACAGCAGGGCACCCTGAGGGAGAGACAGGAAGCAGCATGTGCTACCACCACCAGGACCACCATTCCTCATATCCTGACAGAGGCAGCTCAGGACCTGGAACCCAAGAACCTTGGGAGTAGGGATGCTTCTAGCTCAGTGTCTGTGGTCATCCTCCCTGTGGAGATTCAGCTTGGTAAGTGATTGGCCAGTAAGGACCCAGAAAGGAAATGGCTCAACATCAGAAACAGATGTGATTTTGTCAGTGGAAGTAAAATGAAAGAAGGCAAGTTACCACTGGCTTTGCTGCTGCACCTTAAGATCCACTGGACTTTTCCATCCAACTGGTAGCTTTTTCTTTTATGTTGTTTTCTCCATTAAAATCCCTTGACAGCAGGAGATATCTTGCTTTTCTGTTTGTACCCCCAGCTCTGAACATAGTGTTTTGTACGCTGTAAGCAGGTAATAAATGCATTGCCCATTCTTTCATGCTGCAGAGGGGATCCTTTCTCAGGGGTAGGTTGTTGCACCTAAAAATAGAAGAATAGAATAGGTGATCTCTAAGTCTCCTTTCCTAGAGAAGGTACTTGACTTGACCTTAAAGGATGGATAGAATTTCAGTAGATAGGA
>JAJPUD010022343.1:0-21588 GCA_023553655.1 Myrmecobius fasciatus | reverse complement strand
AATTTTTAAACTTCCCCTATCTCTGCCATTCACATTCTACCAAAAGAGGGTACATTTTAAATTTTAAAACCTGATGTTTCACCTTTAATTCCATTACCAATTGTATAATTCAATGTCTGCCTAACAAATTATTCTCCATCTTTGGGATTTACATCTATCCTTTAATTTTTCCCATATACAGGAGTGACTTCTGTACAGATACATAGAAATCTTTTTCTTTACTTCTATCCATTAACAATTCCATAAATTTCTGACTAATTTACAAACCTAGGTTCTCTCCACTCTAGTAACTACTAAATCTTCTTTTTACTCTTGTTCTACTCACACAGTAATTACGAATTGTTGGTTTTAATATAATGAGCAATCATAGAGTTTTCATAAGTAATAGCCAAATGTTCTTAGGTGTAATTCCCTCTTAACTGACAAGCAAAGGTGGAAATATCAAATCTCCTAAATCATATTTATTGAGTTAAACAAGGCTGATAACAAACACATTTTCCACCTCCTGTTGGTGGTTTTTTTCTTTTTAAAGTTTATATTCCATTATTGTTCTATAAGAAACGACCAGCAGGATGATTTCAGAGAGGCCTGGAGAGACTTGCATGATCTGATGCTGAGTGAGATGAGCAGAACCAGAAGATCATTATACATGGCAACAAGAAGACTATATGATGATCAATTCTGATGGACATGGCTCTCTTCAACAATGAAATGCTTCAAACCAGTTCCAATTGTTCAGTGAAGAAAGCCATATATACCCAGAGAGAGGCATAGGAAATGTGGACCACAACATAACATTTTCATGCTCTCTATTGATGTTTGCTTGCATTGTGTTTCCTTTCTCAGATTTTTTTCTTGTAGATACGATTTTTCTTGCACAACAGTGATAATGTGGAAATAGACATACATATATTCAATTTGACATTAATATAATTAACATGTAGTGGACTTCTTGCCATCTAAGGGAGGGGTGGGAACTAGGAGGGAAAAATTTGTAACAGAAAAGCTTTGTAAGGGTCATTGCTGAAGAATTAGCCATATATATGTTTTGCAATTAAAAAGCTTCAATAAAATGCATTTAAAAAAATAAAAATAAAAATTACTACAGAATAAAATTTTTAAAAAGTTTATATTCCAATAACATTCAGGGTACTAAATAACAAACCAAATATGGGTGCTACAATCTCCAAAGAAACCCATTACTAAATCAATTTATATAGAACGGAACCAATCTGTATCACAACCAATTAAGTTTTCAACTTTAACCCACATACCAATTTAAAGTTATTTTAAAATTAACCAGTATTTTAGTTTGTAAGATTCCCTAAAATCTATCTAGCTGTTCCATGAAAGCAGAATTGTCTTTTAGTTGTTTTCCTGATTCCCACAAACCTCTTCTTTTTTAAGTCAGGAAAGAGTTAAGCACCAATTCTTGCTGCATATGGGTTTTACCTTGAGATTCTTCCTGGCAGGATTCCACAGGCCTGAGTTCTGATAATAAAGTTACAGGCTCTTTGCTTAGAGGAGTTTTTAAAGTACTAGCACACTGTTTTTCTATTTCCCCAGAGATCCCAAACTCTCTAATCTCTTTCAGTCTATGCTCATCTGATTCCTACATATTTAAACTTTCTCACTTACCTTTCTATATACACATCCCTCCTTTCTTTCTCACTCTGCCTACCATCTTCTACTTGGTTTTACCATCTTCACTATATTAAATATATTTTCCACTTCTCCTCCCCTGTCTTCTGCAAAACTGCTACAGTCAAACAGACTCAGAGGGAGAGAAAAAGAAAAAGGTTCTTTTTCTAAACCAGCAACACAGAAGCTGAATCCTTATCTTTCACAAGCTTGCTTAACTTTTAACATAGAACACAGAGGGCAAAGCAGTCATCCATAGACAGACACACTCAGAAATCTTCTATTCCAGCTTTTACATACAGATTTAAGTCTGACATACTCAATTAGCTCTGGGAGCAATCTCTCCTTACAGAGCAACAACATTTCATCTTTCTTTTTCTTTATATTTTGGTAACTCATTCCAATTGCTTAATTTATTTCCCAGGGACCATCTACTGGCATGTCTTTACTTTTAATCTCCATAGATGGCGGCTTGGACCCAGCTGTGCCCATTCTAATTTGGACAGAATTCTAAGTTTCACACACCCAATTACGGCAGGGTCGCTCCCCAACCCTCAGTCACCCAGAGGTTATCCTGTCCAGAGCACCCCTCCAGAGTCTATAACCCTCAACTCAAGGGATTCACATGTCTTACCTTTTGGTTTTGTGCACACAAGTTACCTGATTGTCACATCCTCACCCATGGTTATAATTTTACCATGGAGCTCCTCACTTTCGATTTTCCCCATGTCTCTCTGCTTGGCTCTCTTATCTTGGTGAGCAAGGAGCCCTGAACATTCACCAGGTTCCTGAAACAGGGAAGGATGTCCAAGAGTTTGCCCATTCACTAGGTCACATGAGCCCCCAAGAACTGTGTGGGACAAAGACCACTGGCTAAAATAAATCAAGGAGATTTCTCAAGGTAGAAGCAGAAAGGAATTTTATTGTGCTCTCCCAAGAAAGGTCATCTCCCTCCCAATAAAAAGTCAGACAAGAGAGGCAAGATACAGTAAACAAACAATAATTATATACAGGTTTGGGGTAACACTCGCTATAAGCTGAACCTTTGCCCTAATTAGTCAGGACAAATGACCTCGAATTTTAAGTTAAGGAGGAAAAATTTCTAATCCAACCACATATCTGGGATTACTAAATTATCTTATATGTCAAAGTGACAATAATTTTGTCTCACAAATTTTTTGTAAACCATGTGATTTCTGGAGAAAGAAACTTGGGCCTGGGGCACAATCAACTTTCACTCAATTTTTATAACACCATCTCCATCTTGTGAAATAGCTTTCACAGTTTACTTCATTCAAACCCAAAGAGCCACGCTTTTGGGACAAGAACTCACTATTTGACAAAAACTGCTGGAGAAATTGGAAAACAGTTTGGCAATGTCAACCTTTTTTCCCCCAGACTTCAGTCTAAGAAAGACAGAACAATTATATTGTTATCAGTGATTTTATTCCTTATAAGTAATTAGACACATACACATGGTAGTACAGTTGGAACTGAGCTCAAGGTAGGCATAAGAAGCAGGGAGTATAAAAACAAAAATCAGAGGGGGTGAGTGTAATCGTACAGTGGTCTTTATCAAGTCACTTCTGGGCTGGGTTGTTTTTTGGAAGGAGGAGTGGATATGAATCAGTCTGAGTTGGTTATCTGGCATATTAAAGGAAATTCTGGGTTCAATATGGCAATGCTGTGAGGAACTTCCAGTCCATGAAAACTGCAAGAAATTTCTTACAGCAAAGAATACTCACTTTTCTCTGATTCCCAGATCACTCTGGCCTTTTCTGGATAATAAGGGAGCTTAAGCAAATCAGGGGAATTAGTAAAGTCACTAACCAATCCATTTTCATATTCCCTCCTAGTCAAGAGAAACACCAGAGATATTCCTCACAGATCAAAAGGGAATGGCCACAGACAGCATAATTTTGTTCATCAAGGTGGTGGAGCACTTAGGGGCCAGAGCTAGATCTATTCCAGATAGATAGGAGAAAGGAGAGACAGAATGAGGCTTCCCATCCCTGAGGGGAGGGAGCTAAAGATGTGTTGCCTTACTTCCTCAGCTGATTTCACCCTTCAGGCTCTCTATACTACTGTGGCTAATGCCATCATTAGAGAGAGAAAATGCCAGCACACTATTGAATCAGGGCCATGGTACCTGGACACATAAAAGGAGAGGGGAAAAAAAACAAACAAACAAACAAAAAACCCTAGGTAATATATTAAACCCTGGCCCAGGCTCTTGGGACAGCAGCTCATCTGGATCCATACCAAATGAATTTGGAGGTCTGCTATTTACTCAGGAACAAGGTGCATTCTTCAGATGATCCAGGAGTCCACAACCACAAGTTTGGCAGCTATGGAAGCAGTCAAAAAGATCTGATAGATCCCTTAAAGAAAACTCCTTACATCAATCTTTGAATCTGCTGCTTCTGGTCAGCATAACATAGGTCCCTAAATTAACAGTCTCTAAAAAGCAAATAGAGATAATCCAGCCACACAGGACTAGGTTTAAAAACACAATAAAAATTTTCTCAGTTCCTATAATTGCATAATTACAATAAGTCAGGTACAGATCAATTTGAGGGTTCACAGTGGATTAGTTCTGAGAAAGGAGATTTACATATCATCAAGGTAACCAAGTAAACTTAAACTCTAACATCAAATCCCATCTTAACAGAAGCATAACACAGACTGAAAATTCCCTTAGCCTCGGATAGCAGGGAAAGAGAAAAGAGCTGAAGTTGGAATAGTATAGATTAAGGGGATAGAGCTTGCTGAAAGGATAGTCCTACATGTTTCATGTCATTCTCTGTTTCTATCTCACCTAAATCTTGTATTTGTTACAATGCTTGATAGAATTCACTAGTAAATCTTTCCAGTTCTAGTGATTTTTTTTTTCTCCTTATGGCTGGGGCCTGTTCTTCTGTCTTTTAAAATTGTCAATCTGTATATAGTTCTTAAAAGAAAAGCAGTCTAGTTCTATTGTTTTTCTCAAAATTTACTATTCCATTTAATTAGAAAACTTTCATAGCATCTTGTCTAATCATCCCCTCCTTTGGAGGATATAATCCCAATATTATAATTTGATCATAAATATAGGTTGAAATTTTAAAGTGTATACACTTGCATCCTATTATAATAACTCAGAGATGTTCTAGGATCAATCTATTATTCAGTAGATTTAGTGCTATATTTACAAAACTTTTTAATAATAGAAATTTGTTATAAAAGAATAGGGACATAAGGGAAAATGCAGGCTTAAGTCAGCTAGGTGTGATTGTAAAAACCCCATAGGATTGCTGGTATCATAGATGATTGGCTCTATGATCATAGCTGGAATTTGACTCAAAATTACATCAGTTAATATACCCTTAAGGTCTTAAATAGGAAGTTCCAATAATCAGAGTTTCAACTCTCAAGGATTACATATCTTAAATAAAAAATATTGATTATAATCTTACATTGGTAACAGTAAGAGATTCTTCACAAAAAATTCACAACTTATCTTGATATAGCTAGTACTCATTCTAAGTAAATGGTTTTAAGTTCAATATTACACAAATAATTTTTTTTTCCCCTAAAAGTATTTCCCTTTCTTTTTTTTTAAACTGAGGCAATTGGGGTTAAGTTACTTGCCCAGGGTCACACCTAGGAAGTGTTAAGCATCTAAGATCCAATTTGAACTCAGGTCCTCCTGACTTCAGGGCTAGTGCTATATCCACTTCGACACCTAGCTGCCCCCATATATTTTTCTTTCTTAAAAACATTTAAAAATTTATCCTGATATTAAAAGTAATAATCACTAAGCATTTGTGAAATAATTTAGTTGGGAATCTCTAAAATTCTGTAGTCAAGCAGGGCTGATAGAATGACCAAATTCATTTATCCATTTTTTTAACAGTACAATTCTTAATTTATCTAGATTATAAGAAAAACTGCTTTTCTAACAACTTAATTGACATAATCATTTACCAAATGATACAATATAAGAAAAATTAGAAATATCAAAAACAGTATTATGTATTGTTAATACATACAAGGTGACCTCAAGAGTACAAAGAATCATTCATCTCAACACCGGCATCATATAGTTGATCACATCTAAAAACCCATATAAGGTTATCAAGTATGAAGCAATTGTACTTAATTTTAAAAAGTTAACATTCATTAAATTTTCACTTACAAATAAAAACTACCTATATTCTGGGGCTTCAAACATACATCAAATAAGTGATAGATTAGTAGCAACACTAAATATAAATATTTAATAGTTTTCAAATATCCAGAAAAAATATTTTTATCATATCCCTTTAAAAGGGACATTAAAAGGAAAGTTTTATCTAATAGTATTCTGGTTAGTCATGGTCTCAAATTTCACAATATAAGGGGGAGCTAGATGGCATAGTGGATAGAACACCAGCCCTGAAGTCAGGAGTACCTGAGTCCAAATTTTACCTCAGACACTTGATACTTCCTAGCTGTGTGACCCTGGGCAAATCACTTAATCCCAATTGCCTGAATAAAAAAGAAAGAAAGAAAAAAATTTACTATATAGATTTAGAAATACAATACAATTTAGAAATATAATAACCCAAACAATAAACCAGATTATACCAATTACATTTCTAAATTATTACATATAAAAACCACTGATCTTATTACCTTTGGCATTATAAAACCACTTCTGAGTTATCAGATTTGGAACAATTGCATTTAATTATGTAAATAATAAGGGAGTACTTCATATGCTAGTTACTATGTAAAGCATTTTACAATCAGTACATTTTGGGGCCAGGGGGAGACAATTTAATAATTTTATTTAAAAGAGCGAACATTTGGCCATCTTTTTTAGACCAAAGACAAATACTTTATATCAAGGGTTTCTTGGGACTTAGGAGACAAAACAATATGAAAGGGGGAAAATGGATGATAAAATGCCTTGATGAAAAGTAAAAGGGGGCAATCCCCTTTGATAACATTGACAAAATCAAAGACAGTCCCCTTTGATAAGTAGACCTTACAGATAAAAGACACAAAGGAAAAAGTAGTTGTCTCCCTTCCTCTAGATAAATTTGGGGTCCAAAATTGACTCAAAACAATTTACTTTGCCAATAAACAGGTAAGATAATTAAAGTTAGCTCAAGCCTTATGGACGAGTCATACAAACTGCAGTGAAATTCAGGATTGTCTTTGGTTAACTAACACCAATACTGGCAAATACTTATGTTCATCAGATTGTTTAATTTAGATTCTGATTGACCCATGCCTAATTACCACAGCATATCTGGGCTTTCAGAGGAGATCTACAAAATGTATTGTGGTTTCTGACCCCAGAGCTTGCTTAGAGATGAATAGTAGACTACAAGTGAAATCGTTGGAATCTAAGATTGAAGTGGGACATTTGGAGAAGGAACTCACAATAAATGTCAGGATTTTAGGAACAATAAGTCCTGTGGCACCAAGTCTGGTTGTTATGAGGGAAGAATCCAAATCCTCCAAATCTCCATCATCCCATCTAAGTCATGGCACTATTAATATCTACATTTTTTTTTCTGAAGTAATTGGGGTTAAGTGACTTGCCCAGGGTCACACAACTAAATGTCTACATTTTTTCCTAGAATTCAGTTTAAGAAAAACAATTAGGTTGTACTGATAGCTTTATTCTTCCTAAGAGGTCATGTACACATTGGAGCATCGTTAAAACTGAATTCAAGAGAGGCATAGGAAGAAGAGGTTATACAGACAAAAATCACAGGGGAAGGTTGTAATTGCATAATGATTTTTATCAGATCATCTCCGGGCTGGTTTTTTTTTTTTTTTTTTTTTTTTGAAGTGGAAGTTGATATGAATCAGTATGAATTAGTTATTTGGCATAGCAGGAAAGTTCTGATTTCAGTATGCAGGTACTGCAAGAAACTTCTGATACACCTAACAAGAAATGCTTATTTTTATCTGATTTCCAGGTCAGTCTGGCCTTTTCTGAATAGTAAGGAAGCTTAAACAAATCAAGTTATTAATCATTTTCAAAGCTGTAACTAGATATAGACCAACATCTCACATTGATGAGGATGCAGGGGAAAAAAAAAAAGCCCAGATGTTTGATAGTTGGTCAAGCTCTTATCAGCATCAGGAAAGAGCTTGAATTTTCCAGACCAAGCTGAGGCAGGCAGGAGCACTGATTATCTGTTTGAGTGGATTTTTTGTTCTTAAGTAGGTCTTCAGCTCCTAGTTGAAGATCTCATATTGACAAAACTATCAATTCCACAGTTACTGTATCCAATAAGAAAGTCAAGTTATGATGTCAATCCCTGAAGTTATATTTCTCCTTTAGAAGTTACCTCATTAACTTGGTAATGCCTTTTTAGGATTAGTCCTCTTGCTAAGTGTAACAATGGCTAACTCTCTTAGGGTGCTAAATCTTTTAGGGATAATCTATCAGTCAAGGATATACTCAACCTCCTCCTCTCCCCAAACTACTTTGTTAGTAATTTAATCTTTCTTATAGGGTCAAGGGCTCTTTAGGAACTTGCCTTCCCTTTAATAGCTTCTTCTTCCTTAATGATATCTTCCTTTTATTAACTTCGAGTCTGGCTAGGAACTTGTTAATTGCTAAAACCCCTTTATTTGCCAAAAGCCACATGTGAATTTATCCCATTGCTAGTAGCATAATAAAATCTTTGCCTCTTGATTTGGAGAATGTCTAAGCCTACAAATTCTTCTAGACATTCCATCACAGCAGCCTATAATCCCAATATACTTTTGGGATGCAACACTCTGAAACTCCAACAACATAATATACCAAGATAAGGTTAAAATGGGTACATGATTTAGGCATAGAGTAATCTCATAAAGAAATTAGGGGAGTATGGAAAATTTTACATGTCATATCTACGGATAAGGGAAGAGTTTATAACAAACAAGAGATAGAAAATATCACAGGAAGTATAATAGATAATTTCAATTATATGAAATGAAAAAGGGTTTGTACAAAGTCAATTTAACCAAAATTAAAAGGAAAGCAGGCAATGAAAAAAAATTTTTATACTGTTTCTTTAGTAAGATTCATTTCTCAAAACATAGGGAACTGACCCAAATTTATAAATACAAGAGCCATTCTCCAATTCACAAATGGCCAAATGATATGAAATATGGTTTTCAGAAGACATCAAAGATAACTATAGTCATGAAAACATGCTCTAAATCACTATTGATTAGACAAATGCAAATTAAAACAATTTCTGAGGTATCACCTCATATTTATGAGATTGTCAAATATGATAATAAAGAAAAATGACAGATTCTAGAGAGGATATGAAAAAATTGGGACACTATACAGATGGTGGAGATGTAAATTGCTTCAACCATTCTGGAGAACAACTTGACCCAGCAATACCATTACTAGGTCTACATCCCAAAAAGACAAAAAAAAAAAAAAAAAAAAAAAAAAAAAAGGAAAAGAAACTATATGTACAAAAATATTTATATCTGTTCTTTTGTGGTGGCAAGGAAATGGAAATTGAGGGGATAACAATCATTTGGGGAGTGGCTAAATTATAATATATGATTGTGATGGAATACCATTGTAATTTAGGAAATGGCAAGAGCAATGAATGGTTTCAGAAAAACATGAACTCTGAGTACAAATTGAAGCATACTTTTTTTTAAAACATATTTTTCTTACTTTTTTATAGCATAGCCAACATGGAAATATGTTTTGCAAGATTTCACATATATAATTCATGTATTGCTTGCCTTCTCAATGGGTGAAAAAAGGGAGAGAATTTGGAACTCAATTTTTTTAATGTTAAAAACAATTTTTTATCTTTGTCAGTTTTTGTTTTTTTAAATAACAGCTTTTAATTTTTCAAAATATATGCAAAGATAGTTTTCACTGTTCACCCTTGCAAAATCTTGTGCTCCAAATTTTTTCCCCCTTTTCTCCTCCTCCCTTCCTTAAACAACAAAGAATCCAATATAAGTTAAATATGTGCAATTCTTCTAAACCTATTTCCACATTTGTCATGTTGTGCAAGAAAAAAAATCACATCAAAAGAGAAAAAAATGAAAAAGAAAAAAAATAAGCAAGCAAACAATAACAACAAAAAGAAAATACTATCTTGTGATCCATATTCAGTCTTCATAGTCTTCTCTCTGGATGGATTCTCTCTGGCTCTTTCCATCACAAATCTATTGGAATTGCCTTGAATCACCTCATTGTTGAAAACAGCCAAGTCCATTACAGTGATCATCACAAAATCTTGTTCTCTTGGTTCTACTCATTTCACTTAGCATCAGTTCATGTAACTTTTTGCAAATTTTTCTGAAATCGCGCACCATCCAGCTGACCCAGAAATTATGTTTTTGTAAGGGGCATTTTTACTCACTTTCCTCATTTCAATGGCAACCCACCATAATCATAGCAAAATTGTGTCTAACTTACGGTGGGGCAAGTTCTCAGGTGATTGGGAGCCGTGGGTGTCATTTTGTTTTCTTGTGCTCATCTTCTGATAGTACAAGTTCCTAATGTAAAAAAGTGTTTTCCCCTAATGTGTTTGCTAATATTCCACATCATAGCATTCTAGAATGATGAAAGGAACTTTCAAGATAGTCTGGTCCAACCACTTCATTCACAGATGAGAAAAATGACTTCAGATCTGCTGGATCAAAGGGTATGCACAGCTTGATAACCCTTTGAGCTTAGTCTCAAATTGCTCTCCAGAATGGTTGGATTGGTTTACAACTCCACTAACAATGTATTAGTGTCTCAGTTTTCCCACATCCCCTCCAATATTTATCATTATCTTTTCCTGTTATCTTAATCAATCTGAGAAGTGTGAAGTGGTACCTAAGAGTTATCTTAATTTGCATTTCTCTAATCAATAGTAATTGAGAACAAAAAAAATAGAAATTTTTTAAAAAGAGGAAAAAAGTAATTTTGTTTCATTTTATGCTATTTTTTCTCTTGCTGAAATATCCATTTGATTTGTTTCAAACCCAGTTTCTATTTTTTTGCTTTTCCTTTCCCCCCTCATTTCCCCTTCCCTCCCCAATCTATCCCTGAAAGTGCCATTTTCACTTGGTGTTATGTTGCATTTACATACAAATACCTGCTATGTAGTAGTGTTGAGATACTCTGTATTAAGTGTCATCTAGTTATAAGTCATTGTGTAAATGGAATGCTGTTACTATTATTGCCACTAATTAGCTAAAAGAATGATAATAAACTCATGATGAAATAGGCCATATACATACTGAGTGCAGATTGAACCTTTATTTTATTTTATTTTTTGATAGACATGCCCAATGAGGGAATTGTTTTGCTTGGCTATACACATATATAACATTAGGAATTTTGTTTTTCTTGCTTTCTGCATGAGGGAGGTGATAAAGAAAAGATAATTATTAGGTTGGAAAAAAATAAAATTTAATTTAAAATAATAATTAATAATGTAGTCATTTCAAGTATGTCTGCTAAAATAATTTTAATTAAGTTAACATTGTTCTAAAATTAAATATTTCTAGCTTAAAGAGAGAAATGTCCAAACTGGCACGGTTCTCTCTCCTTCTCCTCCTCCATTCCCCCCTTCCCAATCTTGCCCTCAAACATCATTCTATCTCAAACCAATTATAAATAACATTTATAACAATTGCTAACAAGGAAAAAGGTCATAGTTGTTAAGATACATATTGTCCAGAGGGGAGTTTTCTTCCTTGGGTTTTAGGAGTAATGAGGATAAATTGTTACATTACTAACATTATAAGCTTCGAAGTCCTATACTGGCTTTCCCATTAATATTCAGATATTAGATCCAGTTTAATCTTATGAAAGATATTAACTCAAATAGCATAGCAAGTCCAATAGTTACAAAACATCGTTCTCATAATTCAGAGACACATTTTCCCACCAATACACAGTGTCCATGGGAGGAAGTGGGCACAAACTTAAAGCACAATGATAATCAGGCACACATGTAGGAAACTCATGTGGCCAAGGTAACTCACAAATCTGGAAGTATCCAATGTGCCTTATCTCTGCAGAACTCTAGATCTACAATGTATTTTTTTTTCTCTGTATCGAAATGATTTCATCAATTTCATTCCTGAAGGGTAGCCTGAGAAAGATGGGGACAGCTGCTTACAGGACATAGCAGCTCACTCCTCAACTCCACCCCAATCCTCATCCCCTCCAAAAATCATTCTGCTGGATCCCCTTAGCAGAACCATCATCCATACCAGCTCCCATTTGGCAACATAACAGCTAATTTGATGGGCCTGAGGTATCATAAGAAGGGTCAGATTTGTGTTTTTTGTGTGCAAATAAAATTACCTCAAAACTTGTAATACATATTGGAGAATATAAGTACAAGCAACTTTTTGTAATTTCTCTGTTTTTTCTCTGTCTCTGGAAGAAGGTGATGAGTACATGAGCCATATATTGTTAGTGAATAACCATTTTATAAGATATACCCAACCAGGAAGTTTCCACGGTTGCCAAAGTGATATGAGAGAAGTATTTAGTGGGGGCAAACTTCCCACCCGGAGTTATTTAAAACAAGGCAGAGACTTTTTTTTTTAAGCAAAAGTACTGTCATGATTAAGGAGATACTAACTTTGTCTGCCTTCCAAAAATTTACAATTACACCTTTCCATCCTCAAGGAAATCTGTAGTTTGAGTGTTTTTGATTTGGGATGTTGAAAACATTAGGGACAGTAGGACTAGAACAAAAAACTTAGTGGAGTCAACCTGTAGCTTTCCTAGCACATGTACATAATTCCCCTGAAAGAATACCACAGGCTGTAAACCCTAACTACTGAAAAAAAATGCAATGGAAGATAGCCTAGCAATACCAGAAATAAAACTATATTATAAAGCAGCAGTCATCAAAACCATTTGGTACTGGCTAAAAATAGACTGGTGGATCAGTGGAATGAATTAGGTATGTAAGACACAATCATCAATGCCTATAATAATCTTTCTGATAAACCCATATAAACCTTATCCTAGGATAAGAACTCAGCAAAAACTAGGCATAGACTAACATTTCACATTCTGTACCAAGATAAGGTCAAAACAGGTTCCTGATTTAGACATAAAAAGTGATACTATAAGCAAACCAGGAGAGCAAGGGATAGTTTGCTTGTTAGATCTTTGGAGAAGAAAGGAATTTTTGACCAAAAAAGAAATAGAGAACAGCATGAAATGCACAATGGATAATTTTGATTACACTAAATTAAAAAGGTTTTGCATAAACAAAACCAATGCAAACAAGAGTATAAGGGAAGCAGAAAGCTAAGAAACAATTTTTATAGCCAGTGTTTCTGAAAAGGCCTCATTTCTAAAACACATAGAGGAGTAAATCAAATTTATAAGGATACAAGTCATTCCACAACTGATAAATGGTCAAAGGATGACAATTTTCAGATGAAAAAATTAAAGTCATCTATAACATATGAAAAAATATTCTATATCATTATTGATTAAAGAAATACAAATTAAGACAACTCTGAACAACCACCTCAAACTTATCATCAGATTGTCCAAGATGACAGAATTAGATAATGATAAATGTTAGAGGGGATGGGGGAAACTGAGGCACTAATGCATTGTTGGTGGAGTTGTGAATTGATCCAGCCATTTTGGAGAGCAATTTGGAACTACCCAAAGGGCTATCAGACTGTGCATACCCACTTGATCCAGCATTGTCACTACTGAATCTGTATCCCAAAGAGATCATAAAAGAGGGGGGAAAAAGAGGAAAAATGACTACATATGCAAAAATGTTTGTGGCAGCCTTTTTTGTAGGGGCAAGGGCCTGGAAACTGAGTAAATGTCCATCAATTGAGGAATGGGTGAATAACTTATGGAATTTAAATATGATGGACTATTATTGTTCCATAAGAAATGATGAGTAGGATGATTTCAGGAAAGACTTATATGGATGATGCTGAGTAAAGTGAGCAAAACCAAGAGAACTTTGTACACAGTGACAGCAAGATTATGTGATGATTAACTGTGATGAACTTGGCTCTTCTCAATAATGCCATTATTCAAGGCAGTTCCAATAGTCTTGGGAAAATGGCATCCATATCCAGAGAGGGAACTATGAAAATTGAATATGGATGGAAGCATAGTTTTTTTTTTCATTTATGTTGTTGTTTGTTTATTTTTTTTCCTTTTTCATAATTTTTCCCCTTTTTGGTCTGATTATTTTTGCACAACATGACAAATATAGAAATATGTTTAAAACAATTACACATATTTAACCTATATCAGACTGCTTGCTCTCTTGGGGAGGGAGGAGGTAAGGAAGAGAGGAAGAAAAATTTGGAAAACAAAGTCTTACCAAAATGAATGTTGAAAACGATCTTTACATGTATTTGGAAAAATAAAATATTATTAAAAATAATAGATTTCCCTCAAAAAAGAAATTAAAGTCATCTGTAGTCATATGAAAAAAAATGCTTTAAATCACTATTGATTAGAGAAATGCAAATTAAATCAAGTCTGAGATATCTTTTCACACCTATCACATTAGCTAAGATGACAAGAAAAAAATGATAACTATTGGAGGAGATGTGGGAAAGCTGGAAGGAACACTGATACATTTTTGGTAGAATTGTGAACTGATCTAGCCATTCTGGAGAACAATTTGGAACTATGCCCAGAAGTATCACTACTGTGTCTGTATCCTAAAGAGATCATAAAAGAGGGGAAAGGACACATAAACAAAAATATTTATAGTAGTTCTTTTTGTGGTGGCAAAGGATTGGAAATTGTCAGAGTGCCCATAAATTGGGAAATGGTTGAATAAGTTATGGTGTATGAAAGTAATGGAATATTATTCTTCTATAAGAAATGATAAGCAAGGTGACTTCAGAAAAACCTGGAAACTTACATGAACTGATGCTGAGTACAATGAGCAGAACCAGAACAGTATACAATGTAGTAACAAGATTATGTGAAGATCAGCTATGATAGATTTACCTTTTCTCAGCAATACAATAATGCAAAACAATTCCAATATACTTAGGACAGAAAATGCCATTCACATGCAGAGAGAGAACTATGGAGATATATACTATCCATGGAGATCAAAGCATACTATTTTCACTTTTTTTTTTCTTTCTTGTGATTTTTCTCTTTTATTCTGATTTTTCTTTTAGAAAATGATTAAAATGGAAATATATTTAAAAGGATTATACATATATAACCTATATCATTGTTTGCTGTCTTGGGGAAGAGGGAAATAAAAAAAGGAGAGAGAAAAAATTTGTAATTCAAAATCTTACAAAAATGAATATTGAAAATTATGTTTCATGTAATTGGAAAAAGAAAATACTTTTGAAAATTTTTAAAAATCTTAAATTATTTCTCCTAAATCTACTTTTCACACCAGTTGTTTTTAATGATGAGATATTTAATTTTTTTCTATTTTTTATTTTTAAAAATTTTGTTTTATTGTTTTTTGATTTGTCAGGCAATCATTAGCTTCTATTTGCCCAATTCTCATGTTTTTAGAAATTATTTTCTTTAGTGAGATTGTATCTCTTTTTCCATTTGATCAATTCTGGTTTTTAAAATTCTATTTTCTTCAGCTTTTTTATGTCTCTTTTTTGTTGTTGTTCAATTGTGTCTAACTCTTCATGACTCCACAGTATAGAGATTTGCCATTTCCTTCTTCAGGTAATTTTACAAATGAGGAAATTGAAGGAAACATGATTAAGTCAGTATTCTGACATAGTGTTTGAGGCTAGATTTGAACTCATGAACATGCATCCACCCTTAGCACTATCTTTTACCAAATTGTTGATTCTCTTTTCGTGTTTTGGTTCAACTAGCATTTTTCTTTGAGGCTTTTGGTTTCGTTTTATTTTGTTACTATTTTCACAGACAGAGGTAGAATGGGGGAAATTATCTCATTTAAAGGGATAAGGAAGGAAGACTTTTTACAGTGGAGGGAAACGTGAAGAGAAACATGGAGGGAATGAGGGGCAATGCTTGAACTCATACTAGAATTGGCACAAAGAAGAAACATATGACTCAGTAAGGTATAGAAATCTATTTTACCTAATAGGAAAGTAGGAGGAAAGGGGGATAAGAGAAGGGGTGCAGTTATGAAGGGAATGGATGGTGGGTAAAGGAGGCAGTGGTTATGATGTGGATGATTTAGACACCAGATAACGGTAGGTGCCAAAATTTTGGGTTTGGTCTTGTGAAGAATTCACAATGGCCATTCTCTATGGCAAAAAGGTAGATTTATTTAGGGGAATACATTATAAACAAAATGAAGGGATACAATAGACACCAGAAAAACAAGGAAGGAAAAATAGAATAGAGGGAAATACATAGTAATTATAACTGAATGTGAATGAGATCAACTCACCCATAAAATGTAAGTGGATGGCAGAATGAATTAGAAGCCAGAATCTAACAATAAATTATTTACAAGAAACACATTTGAGGGGCAGCTAGATGGCGCAGTAGATAGAGCACCAGCCCTGAAGTCAACAGGACCTGAGTTCAAATCTGGCCTCAGACACTTAACACATCCTAGCTGTGTGACCTTGGGCAAGTCACTTAATCCCAATTGCCTCAGCCAAAAAAAAAAAAAAAAAAAGAAACAAACACATTTGAAAGACATACAAAAAGTAAAATAAAGATCTGAAGCAGAATATATTATGCTTGAACAAAGCAAAACCAAAAAAAAAGAAGTAATTTAAAAAACAAAAATAATACCTAACTTAAAAAAATGTGTAGGGAAATTACATTTTGCTAAATGGTATCAGAAACAATGAAGTGATATCAATACTAAACATATATGTACCAAATGGCATCCTATACTTTAAAGGAAAGATTAAATGAGATACAGGAGGAAATAGTAAATCTATACTAGTAGGGGGATCTCAACTTTTTCCTCACAGAACTAGATAAATTATTTAAATCATAAAGAAATTAAGGTAATTAATAACATTTTAGAAAAGTTAGATATGTAGATCTCTGGAGAAAATTGAAAAAGAATAGAAAGGATTTTACTTTTTTCTCAGTAATTCTTGGCTCCTAATAGCAAAATTGACCATATATTAGATCCTAAAAACCTCAGAACCAAATGCTAACAAGTAAAAATATTAAATGTATCCTTTTCAGACCATCTTGCAGTAAAAATTACACTCTGTAAAGAGTTATGGAAACAAAAATTTAAAATTAATTGGAAACAAAATAATCTAATCTTGAAGAATGACTGGATCAAAGAAAAAATCATAGAAACAATCAATAATTTCATTAAAGAGAATGACAACAAAGACATAACACAACAAATTTATGGCATGCAGGCAAAATAGTACTTAGAGAAAAATGTCTATCTCTGAATGCTTACATCAACAAAATAAAGAGCAAATCAATGGATTTGGGCATGCAATTTAAAAAAATCTAGAAAATAAATGAATTTAAACTCCCCAACTTAAACACCAAATAGGAAATCCTGAAAAGTCAACTCTGACGTACTACCTCACATTTATCAGATTGGCATTTGTGACAGAAAAGAAAAATAATAAAAATCCTGGAGGAAATGTGAAAAAATGGGAAAATTAATGCACTATTGGTGGACTTTTGGATTGATCCAATCATTTTGGAGAGCAATTTGGAACTGTCCCCAAAAAGCTATCAAACTATGAATACCCTTTTATTCAACAATATCACTAGTAAGTCTGTATCCCCCCAAAAAAGATAAAGGAAAAAGAAAAAAAACTTACATGTAAAAATTATTTATAGCAGCTCTTTTCATAGTGTTAAAGAATTAGATATTGAGGGGATGCCCATCATTTGAGGAATGGTTGAAGAAGTTATGGAATATGATTACAAAGGAATGCTATTATCAAATAAGAAATGGTGAGCAAGATGGCCTCAGAAAAACCTGAGATTTATATGAACTGAAGCAAAATGAAGTGATCAAAACCAGAACACTACACAATGAGAGTCAATTCTGAACAGCTTAGTTATTTTGAACAATACAGTGGTCCAAGTAAATTCCAAAGGACTTATGATGGAAAATGCTACCCATCTCTAGTGACAGAATTAATGTAATCTGAATGGAGATTGAAACACACTTTTTAAAATTAATTTTTATTAATTTTTCTTGGGGGATGAGTTGGTGTGTTTTCTTCTGCAACATGACTAATATGGAAATATTTTTTATTAAAGCTTTTTATTTGCAAAACATATGTATGGGTAATTTTTCAACATTGACCCTTACAAAGCTTTCTATTACAAAATTTCCCCCTTAGTCCCCACCCCTCCCCTAGATGGCAGGAAATCTACTACATGTTAATTATGTTAAAATACTTGACAAATCGAATATGTGTATACATATTTTTACAATTATCTTGCTGCGCAAGAAAAGTCGGATACACAAGAAAGAAAATCTGAGAAGGGAAACAATGCAAGCAAACATCAATAGAGAGCATGAAAATGTTATGTTGTGGTCCACATTTCATATCCCTCTCTCTGGGTGTATATGGCTTTCTTCACTGAACAATTGGAACTGGTTTGAAATATTACATTGTTGAAGAGAGCCATGTCCATCAGAATTGATCATCATATAGTATTGTTGGTGCCGTATATAATGATCTGGTTCTGCTCATTTCACTCAGCAACAGTTCATGCAAGTCTCTCCAGGCTTCTCTGAAATCATCCTGCTGGTTGTTTCTTACAGAACAATAATATTCCATAACATTCATATACCACAATTTATTCAGCCATTCTCCAATTGATGGGCATCCATTCAGTTTCCAGTTTCTAGCCACTACAAAAAGGGCTGCCAGGAAATATTTTTTATGTGACTGCACATACCTAATCATTAAATTGCTTGCCTTCTCAGATCCTTCTGACATCAGGGTTAGTGCTCTATCCAATGGACCATATAGTGACGCCTCAATTGTTTCCTTCTCAAGGAGGAAAGAGGGAACGGAGGAAAGAAGATAATTTGATATCCAAAATTTCAAAAAATAAATGTTAACATGTTTTTTACATGTAAGTGAGAAAACACTCAAGTAAGCTATTTTATTAATTTTTTTTTAGTTTTATATATCAATTCAATGTATTTTGCATTTAACTTTATCAGTCTTTTAATTTTCAGAACTTTTACTTTGTAATTTAATTGGGAATTTTTTATTTTTTAAAGGAATTGTTTGCTCTGATAAATGTGGAAATATATATAGAAGAATTGCACATATTTAACATCTATTGAAATACCTGTTGAATTAGGGAGGGAGGTGGGGGAAAGGGATGGAGAAAAATTTGTAATACAAGATTTTGCAAGGGTGAATGTTGAAAACTCTCTATGCATGTATTTTGAAAATAAAAAGCTATTATTAAAAAAGAATTGCATGATCAATTGATTTATCCTTTTTTGTTGATAAATATGTATACATATATTTTATGCAATTTTTTTCTTGAAAATCACTTTAGCTGCAACCAAGGACCCCTCTATCTGTATTCTGTCTCATCATTGCAATTTTCCCTTATGAAATATTCTATTGCTTCTATACTTTGCTCTTTGACCCACTAGTTTTTTAGAACTCTGTTTTACTTTCCAATTATTTTTTGTTACTTCTTTAAGATCCCTTTATTAAGTATAATTCATTGTGGCAAATAAATTATCTAGTAAGCATTTTTCTTTTTTCAGATTTTAGTGAAGTTTTTATTTCCCAATAGTCAGTTCTTCTAAAGTTGTCATGTATAACTAAAAGGTATATGAAGTCCTTTTTATTGCATTTAATAACTGTCAGATCTATTTTCACCAATTTTTCTAAAATGCTATTCAGGCCCTTAAGTTCTTTCTGTCTTATCTTTTTTGGTTAGACTTATCTAGATCTGAAAAGGGTATATTAAAGTATTCCATCATTTTAGTTTTTTTTAATCTATTTTTTCTTCAATTAGATTACTTCCCCAACCCCAGTATTTAGAACTATGTTATTAGGTGAATATGTGTTACTAATATTGGTTATTTATAACTCATTTTAGCATAACATGCTTATTATAGCCTTATTTGAAATGATTACTACCTCTATTTTTAAAAGTTTAGCTGAAGCATAATGAAGACTTTGTTCCAATATTTGTATCAAGTCCATTCCTTGTATACAACATATGATTTTCCTTTCGAACCTATCTTTTCCATTTTGAGAAAATTGATTCTATCCAGTTATGATTGTAATTATTTTCTTCTCTTTACATACAAATTTCTCCTTATAAAGAAAGATAGGGAGAGTCAATAGACACTTAATATCTTAGCTTGTTTTTTCTTTAATGCAATTTTTCTCTTATCCTGTCCTTGATCCCACATTGTTTTCTTTCTTCCCTTCAAACCATTCCTTCACATTTCTCTCCCCATACAAAATTGTTTTGCTTCTATTACCTCCTATAGTCCCTGTTAGACCCCTCTCTCTCCTTCCCATATTCTTATCCTCACCTATTTCCTTTTTGAGCTTAATATCTATGTGTGTATGTCTACAATTACATTAAATCTCCTTTTATGTAATTCAGATAAAAGTGAGGCTCACAGATGTTAAGTACCCCCACCCCTTCTTCTATGGTTATGAATACTTCACATCATGCATCTAAATTATGCAGTAGTGATTTCCTTACCTTTTTCTTTTCTTTCCAGTAAAGTCTCTCATGTCTATTTTTGTCTTCTCCTGAGATCATTAAAACACAATTATAAACTATCTTTCTTCCCCTCCCACCATCTACATAGCGTATTTAAAGCTTTTTTTTTTCCTCTTTTGGATCTCTGAACCCTCTCAAGATAATCTTGGGGTCTACTAGTTAGATTTCTTTCTTAAGAACTATACCTTAATAAAGCAGCGGTCATCAAAACCGTTTGGTACTGGATAAGAAATAGAGCAGTCCATCAGTGGCACAGGATAGGTTATCAGGACAACCTAGGCATTAACCTTAACAATCTAGTGTTCGATAAACCCAAAGACCACAGCTTTTGGGATAAATACTCTCTATTTGGCAAAAACTGCTGGGAAAATTGGAAACTAGTGTGGAAGAAATTAGGGCTTGACCCATACCTAACACCACATACCAAGATAAGATCTAAATGGGTTCATGATCTAGATATAAAGAGGGACTTTGTAAGCAAGTTAGAGGAACGTAATATAGTTTATCTCTCAGACCTGTGGAGAGGGAACAAATTTATGTCCGAAGAAGACTTGGAACTCCTAATTGAACACCAGATGGATAATTTTGACTATATTAAGTTAAAAAGTTTCTGTACAAACAAAACAAATGCAGACAAGATTAGGAGGGAAGCATCAAATTGGGAAATCATCTTTACATTCAATGGTTCTGATAAAGGCCTCATTTCTAAAATATATAGAGGATTGTCTCATATATATAAGAATTCAAGCCACTCTTCAATAGATAAGTGGTCAAGGGATATGAACAGACAATTTTCAGATGATGAAATTAAAACCATCTCTAGTCATATGAAAAGTTGCTCCAAATCACTATTGATCAGAGAAATGCAAATTAAGACAACTCTGAGGTACCACTACACACCTGTCAGATTGGCTAAAATGACAGGAAAAGATAGTGATGAATGTTGGAGGGGATGTGGGAGGGCTGGGACACTAATACATTGTTGGTGGAACTATGAACGGATCCAACCATTCTGGAGAGCAATTTGGAGCTATGCTCAAAAAGTTGTCAAACTGTGCATACCCTTTGACCCAGCAGTGTTTCTACTGGGCCTATATCCCAAAGAGATCTTAGAGGAGGGAAAGGGACCCACATGTGCAAGAATGTTTGTGGCAGCCCTTTTTGTAGTGGCTAGAAACTGGAAACTGAAGGGATGCCCATCAATTGGAGAGTGGCTGAATAAATTATGGTATATGAATGTTATGGAATATTATTGCTCTGTAAGAAACGACCAGCAGGACGATTTCAGAGAG
>JAJPUD010022342.1:0-19937 GCA_023553655.1 Myrmecobius fasciatus | reverse complement strand
TCAGGAATTTCAAGGGAATTAATGAAAAAAAAAATGCTGATGAAGGTGGCCTAGCTGTGCCAGAACTAAAACTATATTAAAAAACAGCAGTCGTCAAAACCATTTGGTACTGGCTAAGAAATAGAGTAGTCGATCAGTGGAATAGGATAGGGTCACAGGACAAAAAAGGCAATAACTATAGTAATCTAGTGTTTGACAAACCCAAAGACCCCAGCTTTTGGAATAAGAACTCACTATTTGACAAAAACTGCTGGGAAAATTGGAAACTAGAATGGAAGAAATCAAGGCTTCACCCACACCTAACACCACATACCAAGATAAGATCTAAATAGGTTCATGATTTAGATATAAAGAGTGATATGAAAAGCAAATTAGAGGAACATAGTATAGTTTACCTCTCAGATCTATAGAGAAGGAAGGAATTTGTGTCCAAAGAAGAACTGGAACTTATAATTGAACACCACATAGATAATATTGATTATATTAAGTTAAAAAGGTTTTGTACAAACAAAACTAATGCAGACAAGATTAGGGAGGAAGAAATAAATTGGGAGATCATTTTTACATTTAAGGGTACTGATAAAGACCTCATTTCTAAAATATATAGAGAATTGACTCAAATTTATAAGAATTGAAGATACTCTCCAATTGATAAATGGTCACAGGATATGAACAATTTTCAGATGAAGAAATTAAAACTATTTCTAGCATATGAAGAGGTGCTCCAAATCACTATTGATCAGAGAAATGCAAATTAAGGCAACTGTGAGATAACACTACACACCTGTCAGATTGGCTAAGATGACAGGAAAAGATAATGATGAATGTTGGCAGGGATGTGGGAAAACTGGGACACTGATACATTGTTGGTGGAACTGTGAATGGATCCAAACATTCTGGAGAGCCATTTGGATCTATGCTCAAAAAAGTTATTATACTGTGCATATTCTTTGACTAAGCAGTGTTTCTACTGGGCCTATATCCCAAAGAAATCTTAAAGGAAGGAAAGGGACCCACATGTGCAAAAATGTTTTTGACAGCCCTTTTTGTAGTGGCTAGAAACTGGAAACTCAATTGGAGAATGACTGAATAAATTATGGTATATGAATGTCATGGAATATTATTGTTTTAGAAGAAACCACCAGCAGGATGATTTCAGAGAGGTCTGGAGAGACTTGCATGAACTGATGCTGAGCAAAATGAGCAGAACCAGATCATTGTACATGGCAATAACAAGACTATATGATGATCAATTCTGATGGACATGGCTGTCTTCAACAATGAGGTGTTTCAAACCAGTTCCAATTGTTCACTGATGAAGGAAGCCATAAACTCCCAGGGAGAAGCCTGTGGGATCTAATTGTGGACCATAGCATAGCATTTACACACTTTTTGTTGATGTTTGCTTGCATTTTGTTTTCTTTCTAAGGTTTTTTTTTCTTGTAGATCCTATTTTTCTTGTACAGCAATATAACTGTATAAATATGTATATGTATATTCAATTTGTCACATGTTTTAACATAATTAACATGTATTAGACTATCTGCCATCTAAGGGAGGGAATGGGGAGGAGAGAAAAATTTGGAATAGAAGGCTTTGCATAGGTCAATGTTGAAAAATTATCCATGCATATGTTTTGCAAATAAAAAGCTTTAATTAAAAAAAAGGAATTAATTGTTCTTTAAATGTTTGGTAGAATTCACTTATGAATCCATCTGACGCTGGAGATTTTTTTCTTTACAGAGTTCATTAATGACTTGTTCAATTTCTTTTCCTAAAATTGAAATATTTAAGTATTTTATTTTCCTTTCTGTTAACCTGGGAAATTTATATTTTTGCAAATATTCATCCATTTATTTAAATTGTCAGACTTGCCATGATAGAGTTGGGCAAAATAGCTCCTAATTTTTGTTTTAATTCCTTTTTCATTGGTGGTAAGCACAACTTTCATTTTTGATGCTGTGTTGTGGGTTTTTTAATAAATTTTATTAAAAACAACAATCTGTACATTTGAAAAAGTTACATATTCATGAGATTTTTGTTTATTTAGTATTCTAAAGTTATATTTGCTTATATATTATTCTGTCAATTAATATGATTGCTGTTATGAATAAATGAGTGTGAAACTCATACAAAGTTTCTGTGTTGCTCCTCCTGCCATTAATTATTGGTGCACAGTTTGATAATCAATATATAAAATTAAATTAAGAATGTTAATTAGTAGATACATAGCAGGTTTAAAAGATATCCGTATTATGATTGCATATGCGTAATATCATTTTTAATAACAGTTAATATTCTAATGCTATCTACTTCATTGATATATCTTAGACATGGTGCAGTAAATAAAGAATTAGGTTTAAAGTTAGAAAGATTTGAGTTCAAATCAAGTCTCAGATACTTTCTAGCTATGTGACCTTGGGCAAGTAATTTAATCTCCATGTCTCAGTTTCCTTAAACTGTAAAATGAGATATTAATAGCATCTATCTCTGAAGGTTGTCAGGATCAAATGAGATAATAGTTCAAAAAGCACACAGTAGATTCTATGTGAATGCTTATTACCTTCCTTGCTCCTAGTTCAATATTGTCTCCATTCTCCTGACTTGCATATATATGAGGAAATCCAGTACTCAGAATAAAGATATTTTTTTCTGAATAAATTAACAGAAAGAATAAAGGGAACATTGTGGTAAGAATATACTGCAAAATTGTTGGATAGAAATACTTTAGGCAAGGAGTATGAAAAACTCAATAAAGATAATAAATAATTCTAAAATCTGCTAAAGTTCTCTTTCCACCAGAAGCAGTTCTTCATTTGTCATAGTAATTTCGCTGTCCAAAGTGTGATGAAAATCATAAGAGGAATGTCTCTTCTGAACCTAATTCTGATTAAATAAGAATAACTGTTTGGGAAAAGAGAAATTATAGGAAATTTGGGGGCAGCACTAGTATATTAACTATTGTATTATAAAACTTAGGAGAGAGGAAAGTCAAGTCTAGTTTGACATGCATCCTATATATTGGAAGAATTTATTTCTAAGTGTACAGGGGAAAAAAGGCAGAGATATTACATGTAATTGACTAAACAAACCATTGGATGAGAGGAAATTAATCTTTCTTTAAGAAAGAGTCAGAATCTGACTGACAGGAGAGAAAGCCAGATTTGGGTTTTCCTAGAGCAATTGTGACATATGGAAATCCAAAAAATTCATATAAATGAGGAGGCCAATAATATAGCCATGAATTTTAAGTCAGGTAATCTGTTCCCCAAAGATATTTTAAGATTGTGAAGTTGTACTTTGTTGAGATAATGATGGTGAAATCGATTTAATAATTTTAAGGTTTATATTTTTGTTCCCATGTCTGTATTTGCCCATGGGCAGATGGATCAATTTAAGATTTTATTAAATACTAAAGCATCATTCTTAAGTAAAATCTGAAAAAAAAATCCTTCCTATATCTCTACATTGATCAGTGGCAGATCTCACAAGTGTCACAAGATATAATAGTTTGGAGTTGATATGAACCTGTTACAAAAAAACGCTAGAAGGACATAGAGTAGATAGATAATGAAAAGACTAACTCCATTCAGTATGATAATATGTATATAGGCTAATTGGGAAAGATAGGGCCAAAGATCCAATTGTTCAGCTACAGGGTCAATGGTAAGATCCAGAAGCCCTTATCAGGAATCAAGATGACTATCATGTTGTGTGCTTTTTTAGAGCCCCTAAATGGGGTGACAAATATGCCATGCTTTATAGAGCTCCCACACTGGGGTAAATTAAAATATCTCTGGAGGGTCTTGGGACCAGCCCGAATCCTTGGTCTTAGTGGAGGAGTGAAGAGGTGAGACTCACATGGAGGGTCAAAGATGGAGTCTGTTTATTCAAGGCAGCTTTCCACTTTATCTATCCTATAACGATGGAGTACTGTGGTTGCACCAACTTATTATGGACAGGTGTTTCCTATTTCAGTATTACTCTGCTTCAAGTAAGCACAGGTGGTCCCACCCCCTAGACTTCTCAAGAAGGCTGAGAGCCTTTAGACGAACTGGGGAGCCAAACCAGATATTATGAGCAGCTTCCCTCTGGGCTGAAGGATTTTATACCTCACCCAAAGTTCTTCTACTATCTGTGACCCTCTACACTAAAGCTTTTTTTTTTTTTTAATCACTATACTCAATCATTCCCCAAGGCAATTATACTATTTATCACTCTTTCCTTTTTCAAACTCTTAGACAAAACTCTGGATTTATTGGCTCTCTTTGTACTCTTCTCACTCAATTTGCTATAGGCATGTTTTCTAGCTTCAATTAGCTTTAATTGGGAAGATGGTAATAATACATATAAAAAGCTTATTTAGAATACGTTAGTTGGCTATTATATCACTTTATAGGCTTGCTTAGTCTGAATTGTATGGGATCTTGGAGCCCTTCTAGTCCAAATCCATGTCCAAGTACCTGAACAAGAATACTCATTAATTTTATAATCTTCTGATGAGTTGACATTCAGCTTTTTCTTGAAGATCTCCCGTAAGGGATACTCTACTACCCATCATGACAACCCCTTGAACTTCAGCATTATTGAAATTCTTAAAATGTTTCCCCCCTGATTTTGGGTCTAACAACAAAAGACTTTTAAGTAAAATCTCAATATTATACAGACTGGACTTCAAGCCCCAATTCTGAAGGTGGAGAAACTAGAATTTTTAATAAGTGCTAGTATCATACTCTCCTGACACTAAACCTTTGCTTAATTTTATTTCTTTTTTTCTTTTTTGCTTTTTGATGAGGCAATTGGGGTTAAGTGACTTGCCCAGGGTCACACAGCTAGGGAATGTTAAGTGTCTGAGACCAGATTTAAACCCAGGTCCTCCTGACTTCAGGGCTGGTGCTCTATCCACTGTGCGACCTAGCAGCCCCGCTTTGCTTAATTTTAATCCTCCTGAACTTAACTTCTATTACCTTCTTTGATTCCTTTTCTCCCATTGTTTTCTTCCTAAACAATACTTGTGATGAACTATTATTATATTGCCCCCATCCCACCTAAATTTAGCTTGGAGAAAATCCAAATGAAACCTATAATCACACTCTAAGGATTATAGACATTGTGAGAAAATAAGGAAGAAAAAAATAACAATGAAAGTAATGAGTTGAGAGCAGTGACAATGAAAAGGATTAAAAACATCTTTATTTGAACTGAAAGGAATGTAAGAAATATTTTTATAGAAATTATATTTTAAAACGGTAATTTTGTATAATTGGTTTTCAGTGCATAACTTTTTTTGGAGGTATCTCATTTTAGTTACTTTCAGATTCAATCAGCAAATATCTATGAAATGATCTTGATAAAGAATTCTAAATTCCCTGTGATAGTTAAAAATGTTTATTTCAGTTTTCAGCAAGCCACTAGGCTTTTCAGATCAGCTGTTAAAAGATACTTGTTCACAGGAATTCAAGGGAAATTATTTTTGCCTTACCTTCAGAACCCTAGCAGTCCTTCTACATGTAGAAGTAGGACAAGGTATTGTGTAGGCAAAAATATGTCAGGCTTTTCAGCTTTCACAGCATGTTGTCAACTCTTCCTCCCACAATCTAGTTTCTAAAACACATGACTCCATCTTTCATCAAGAAGACATCAGCCCTGATGACATACATCAGAAAATGCAATCCTGAATTGACTAAAATGTAGCACTTGCCAAAAGCTCCCTCGAAACATCTGATACCATATTAGAAAGACAGCCTAATGGACATATCAGCTATCTGTTTCTCTTGGATATAGAAATGCCTTTACTGAGGCAATTTGATGTTATGACCTCAAATTTCATAGAGGTCTCTATAAAAAATACATATGAAGAGCATTTCTGTGTCTTCTACAATATCATAGTTGGAGGCACTGACCTTTTTTTTTTTTTTTTTTTTCTTTTTTTCCCCTCCCTCTCTTTTTTTTTTCCTTTCTTTGCTTCCTGACTCAAAAGTCAGTCATCTACTTGATCATACTGCCTCTCATCAATCATTGATTACATCACTAAGAGAAAGCATCACATATCTATATAGCATGTTAAATTTTGCTAAACAATTCTCTCACAAAATCCCTCTGAGAAAGATATTAAAAGTCTTTTCCCCATTAAACAAATGAGAAAAACAGCTCTGTAAAGTTTTGTTTTTTTTTTTAATTTTCTGTCATGGGCTCTTTTGACAATTTTTTTTAATTTTATTGAACCCTTCAATAATAGCTTTAAATACACAAATTAAAATGCATAGAATTACAAAGGAAATAAATTATATAATAGCTAGCATAATAAGAAGGGTTTAGTATGTTTCCATGTTTGAAGGAGAGTCATGCAATTTATCACTTCCCAATTAGTGTTTTTCTATACCCAGAATGATTGGGAGGGTATGTGGTTCCCTGCCAATTTCTAGGACTCCCCAAAATAGTGCTTCCCAAAATTTAAAAGTGCAAGTCAACTCCTACCCTATAAACTCCAATGACTCCCTATCAGTTGCAGATTCAAATATAAAAAACTTTCATTTTGTCTGGCTGTCTCCTATGACCACAACTCTTTTCTTATTCATATCTGCTAGTACTTTGGTTTCCTTTTAGTTCCAAGTCCAATCTTCTACAAGAAGACTTGTGCAAGCCGTCTTAATTCTAGTGCCTTTCTTCTTTTAATTATTTCTAAATAGCTCATTCAGACATATGTATTTTATTTTTGTCTGTCTCATTAGTTTGTGAGTTCCTTGAAGGGAGGGACTGTCTTTTGCATCCTTTTGCATGTTCAGCATTTAGTACATGATAATAAGCTCTTAATTGATATTTATTGCTTATTGTTCTATGGGAAAAGATACTGCCATTTCCCCCCAAAAAAAATTCAGATGCATCATTACCCAAAAAAAACATCTAGTTTTTTGGGAGGACAAGTTGTTTGTCCTTTATTCTCAAAGAGTACCATGGCATTAGGGAGGTGGTGCCATGACTATGCTATGCAAGTGAATTGGATTAAAGTGAGGAAGGACTATGCATTTACCTCACTTTCTCCTCCACAGCCATCTGAGTCTAGTGGCAAAATATAGATCAAGATGATTAGAGATGGCCCTCAAGGAGGCAAGAAGCTTTAACTCATTCTTCTATGTAATTTTAGTCATACTAAATTTAATTAAATTCAAAATCCCCTTCCTTATTTAGTATCCCAGAATATTTGTCTTCTCAGAACTTTTTTGCTGAACTGGCTACAGTGGTTAGCTTGGAATTCTGTATCTTAAGAGTTCTGTCATTTGAGCTTCTATGTCTGAATCTTTGCTTTCTACACTTAGAATTGAAAATGTTAAATAAATTAAAAAGGCTAAAACTCCAAGCCAATATTTCTGGGCCACATGGGTTACTAGGAGCAAAAGGTGGCCCTTAAATCAATCCCCATTTAATGCTTGGAATCAATTACTATGAATGAATGAGTCCTTTATCCCAGAAAACCCAACAGAGAATGAGACTATGCCAGTAAGTAGGACCTAAAGATTCTATAAGGTTATGTCATGTACTCCCAACTACATGGTAGGCTGACAGAATATCTACAGCTGTGTCAGTCTTCCTGTCTCTCAGAAGCAAGCTCCAACATGGGTAATATCATCTGGTAGTCTGAAACATTCATCAAATCCAGTTCACTAAGATTTATACCCTACAGCACTATATTTACTAAATTTAAACCTTATTTGTTATATTATACATTAAAGTTTGTAAAACATTTTATAAATGTTGTCTCCTTGGATTCTCACAATAACACTGTGAGGTAGGTAATATTTTTATCCTAATTTTACAAATGGAAAACTGAAACTGAAAGAGTTAAAGTGACTGGTCCAAAGTCACACAGCTAAGTGAATTTCTGATTCTAGATTTGAATTCAAATCTTCTTAAATACTAATTAAACATTCTATATGCTGAATCACTGAGTTGCCTATATTGAAATAAAGATGATTATTTTAATCTAGCCAAATCAAGGATTCCCATAACAGATACCTTGAGTGTCTATGTATCCTAGGATAATAATCCATCTTCTGAAAGGTTAAGTAATTTCTTATGCTCATGGAGCTATTAAGTGTCTGAGGCAGAATTCAAGCCCAGATCTTCCAAAATAATATCCAGTTTTCAACTGTCATATAGGTACCGACAATATAAATTCTTCCTAAAAGTCCATGCCAGAGTTTATTCTTCATGTAATTTGTATCAAGCAGTATATATAACCCCATGTGTCCTCACCCTTTCCCCCACTCCCAATAGCTGCAAGGGTGTCTCAGAACTAAATGTTATGCTCACCTGTAATAAATGACTCACAATTAGGGACATTTTGTAGGGAAAAAAATCAAAAAAATAACAATTTTGACAGAAAAGCTAATTTGTTCTATGCTCCTTCTAATGAATTTTTTGTTCTAATTTTACTTATCATGTGTCATACTTTAACTTTATAACCCACCTCAAATTCTTTTTTCAAGTTGACAAGAGAGAAAACTTAAGTAATAATAAATGAACCACCATGTTTCAATGATCATTCACTTCAGAAGCCCTCCTTCGTTACTATAATTTTCATGAACTAATGGCAACTTTGCATCCCATCATCTATTAACTAAAATTGAAGATTTCATCTATTGGGAAGCCAAGTGAAAACAACAACACTCTGAGGTCAGATGTCTAACACAACTTGCTTCGGACAGAGAAAATTTTGGGTTATGTAGGATAGCTTAAATTTTCAAGAGAACTGATCATAAATACAATAAAATGTGCTTGTACAAAATATTTGTTTTCTCCTGGCCTAATATTGCATGTGATTTTTATTGCATCATGATAGTAAAAATATGCCTGTGTTAGTTCTGCCTTTCTGCATTTGATTTTGAGGTTTTTAATTCTCTAACACATGGTCAATTTTTGTATAAGTTCCATAAACCTCTGAGAAAACACTCAACTCCTTTCTGTCTCCATTTAATTTCCTCCAAAGATCTATCATACCTAACTTTTCTAACCTTTTATTTACCTCCTTAACTTCTTTCTTATTTACTTTGTAGTTTGATTGATCTACTTCTGAGACAGCAAGGTTGAGATACCCCACTATTATAGTTTTGCTGTCTAGTTATTCTTGCATCTCTCTGAACTTTTCCTCTAGGAATTTCCATGCTACCACTTGGTGCACATATGTTTAGTATTGATATACCTTCATTATCTGTGGTACCCTTTAGTAAGATATAGTTTCCTTCCTTGTCTCTTTTAATTAGATCTATCTTTGCTTTTACTTGATCTGTGTTTAGGATTGCTACCCCTGCTTTTTTTATTCACCTGAAACATAATATATTCTGCTCCAGGCCTTTACCTTCATTCTGTATGTATCATTATGCTTTAGATGTGTTTCTTGTAAACAACATATTGTTGGATCCTGGCTTTTAATCCAGTTTGCTACCCACTTCCACTTTAGGGGAGAGTTCATCCCATTCATATTCACAGTTAAATAATTAATTCTGTGTTTCCTGCATCTTATTTACCCTAGGTTATGTTTTTCTCTTTCCTCTCCTCCTTTCCCCCTCTCCAATATTTTGCTTTTGATGACCACCTCCCTCAAACTGTCCTCCCCCTTTAGAGTCCCTCCCTCTTTTTTACACCTTTCCCCTAATTCTTCTGTTTTCCCTTCTACTAGTTCTTCCCTTCTTTTTCCCACTTTCCCTACTACATCCCTATAAGGTGAGATACGTTTCTTTGTGATTCCAAATATGTTTGATATTCTCTCTTAGAGCCAATTCTGATGAGAGTAAGATTCACACAACGCTCATCCCCCTCTTTTTTCCCCCTCAATTGTAATTGGCTTTCTTTGCCTCTTCATGAAATGTAATTTCCCTTATTTTACCTCTTTTTTCCTCTTCTTCCAGCATGATACCTTTTTTACCTCTAATGTCTTTTTCATATTATCATAATAAGATCAAATTATAGCCACATTCTCTAAGTATGCCCATAACAGAAATATAGTTCTCAAGAGTTTTTTTTCCTTTTTATGCTTCTCTTGAGTTTTGTGTTTAGAGATCAAAAATTTTGTTCAGTTCTGGTCTTTTCACTAGAAATAGGTTAAATTCACACATATTGAATACCCATCTTCTTTCCTGAAAGATTATGCTCATTTTAGCTGGATAGCTTATTCTTGGCTGTAATCTCAGTTCCTTTGCTTTTTGAAATCAGATTCTGGGTCCTTTGATCCTTTAAGGTCTAAGGGGCTAGGTCCTGGCTAATACTAATTGTAGTTCCTCCTTCAGGTAATCAGTGGATTCTTTAAATGGCCATTTTATCTTCTAATTCTAAAATATCAGGGAAGTTTTCTTTCATGATTTCCTGTAAGATGATGTCTAGGTTCTTTTTTTTATAATGGCTTTCAGGAAGTCCTATAATTCTTACATTGTCTCTCCTAGATCTATTTTCCAGGTCAGTTGTTTCCCTAAAAGATATTTCATATTTTCTTCTATTTTTTTCTTTTTTTTTGTTTTTGTTTGACTGATTCTTGAAGTATTATTAAGTTATTCACTTCCATTTGTTCAGTTCTAATTTTTAGTGTATCATTCTCTTTAGTTCCTTTTTTAACATTTTTTTATTTTACTTGCATAACATATGTGTGGGTAATTCTTCAACAATAACCCTTACATACATTTCTGTTACAAAATTTTCCCCCCAGGTGCCCACCCCTCCCCTAGAAGGCAGGATATCCACTACATGTTAATTATGTTAAAATATTGGCAAATCGAATATATGTATACATATTTCCAAACTTATAATTGTTGTGCAAGAAAAATCTTATCTACACAAAAAATATATCAGATAAAGGAAACACAATGTAAGCAAACATCAATCAAGGAGTATGAGAATGTTATGTTATGGTCCACATTTCACATCCCTCTCTCTGGGTGTATATGGCTTTCTTCAGTGAACAATTGGAGGTGGTTTGAAACATTTCATTGTTGAAGAGAGCCATGTCCATCAGAATTGATCGTCATATAGTACTGTTGTTGCTGTGTATAATGATCTCCTGGTTCTGCTCATTTCACTCAGCATCAGTTCATGTAAGTCTCTCCAAGTCTCTCTGAAATCATCTTGCAGGTCATTTCTTACAGAACAATAATATTCCATAATATTCATAATTTATTCAGCCATCCTACAATTGAAGGGTATCTATTCAATTTCCAGTTTCTAGCCACTACAAAAAGGGCTGCCACAAACACTCTTGCACATGTGGGGCCCTTTCCTTCCTTTATGGTTTATTTGGGATATAAGCCCAATAGAAATGCTGCTGGGTCAAAGGGTATGCACAGTTTGATAACTTTTTGAACGTAGCTCCAAATTGTTCTCCAGAATGGCTGTATGCGTTCACAGCTCCACCAACAATGCATCAGTGTCCCAGCCTTCCCACATCCCCTCCAACATTCATCATTAACTTTTCCTGTCATTTTAGCCAATCTGACAGGTGTGAAGTGGTACCTCAGGGTTGTCTTGATTTGCATTTCTCTGATCAATAGTGATTTGGAGCACCTTTTCATATGACTATAAATAGTTTTAATTTCATCCTCTGAAAATTGTCTGTTCATATCCTTTGACCATTTATTGATTGGAGAATGGCTTGAATTTTATAAATATGAGACACTTCTCTATATATTTTAGAGATGAGACCTTTATCAGAACCCTTAGATGTAAAGATTTCCCAATTTATTGCTTCCCTCCTAATCTTGTCTGCATTGATTTTGTTTGTACAAAAACTTTTTAACTTAATATAGTCAAAGTTATCTATCTGGTTTTCAATTGAGTTCCAGTTCTTTTTTGGACATAAATTTATTCCATCTCCATAGGTCTGAGAGGTAAACTATATTACATTCCTCTAATTTACTTATAGTATCACTCTTTATATCCAGATCATGAACCCATTTAGATCTTATCTTGGTATGTGGTGTTAGATGTGGGTCAAGCCCTAATTTCTTCCACACTAGTTTCCAGTTTTCCCAGCAGTTTTTGTCAAATAGTGAATACTTATCCCAAAAGCTGGGGTCTTTGGGTTTATCAAAAACCAAATTGCTATAGTTATTGCCTAGTTTGTCTTGTGATTCTATCCTATTCCACTGATCGACTACTCTATTTCTTAGCCAGTACCAAATGGTTTTGATGACCGCTGCTTTGTAATATAGTTTTAGATCTGGTACAGCAAGTCCACCATCGTCAGCCTTTTTTTTCATTAATCCCCTTGAAATTCTTAACCTTTTGTTTTTCCAAATGAACTTTGCTACCATTTTTTCTAGATCTGTAAGATAATTTCTTGAGTTTGATTGGTATGGCACTAAATAAGTAGATTGGTTTGGGTAATATTGTCATTTTTATTATATTCGCTCAGCCTACCCATGAGCATTTTAAGTTTTTACAATTGACTAGGTCTGATTTGATTTGTGTGGAAAGTGTTTTGTAGTTTAGTTCATGTAGTTCCTGACTTTACCTTGGCAGATAAATTCCTAAATATTTTATACTATCAACAGTTATTTTGAATGGAATTTCTTTTTGTATCTCTTGCTGCTGAACTTTATTGGTAATATATAAAAATGCTGATGATTTGTGTGGATTTATTTTGTATCCTGCAACTTTGCTAAAGTTGTGAATTGTTTCTAGTAGTTTTTTAGTTAAGTCTTTAGGGTTCTCTATGTATATCATCATGTCATCTGCAAAGAGTGATAATTTGATTTCCTCATTACCTACTCTAATTCCTTTAATCTCTTTTTCTTCTCTTAGTGCCAAAGCTAACATTTCTAAGACAATATTAAATAATAATGGTGACAGTGGGCAGCCTTGTTTCACTCCTGATCTTATTGGGAATGGTTCTAGTTTGACTCCATTACATATTATGCTTGCTGAAGGTTTTAAGTAGATACTACTAATCATTTTAAGGAAAAGCCCATTTATTCCTATACTCTCCAGTGTTTTTAATAGAAATAGGTGTTGGACTTTATCAAAGGCTTTTTCTGCATCTATTGAGATAATCATATGGTTTTTATTAATTTGGTTATTAATATAATTGGTTATGCTAATAGTTTTCCTAATATTGAACCAGCCCTGCATTCCTGGAATAAATCCTACTTGGTCATGATGTATTATCCTGGGGATGACTTTCTGTAATCTTGTTGCTAAAATCTTATTTAAAATTTTTGCATCAATATTCATTAGGGAAATGGGTCTATAGTTTTCTTTCTCAGTTTTCTCCCTACCTGGTTTAGCTATCAGCACCATATCTGTGTCATAGAAGGAATTTGGTAGTACACCTTCTTTCCCTATTTTTTCAAATAGTTTATATTTTAGTTCCTTTTTTTAGCTTCTTTTGCAATTGGCCAATTAAATTTTTAGTTCATTGCATTCTGTTTCCATTCTTTTTTTTTGCAATGATCTCATTTCATTTCCCCATATTTCCTCTAACTGTCTTTTAAGATTCTTTATGCATTCTTCAAAGAAAGCCTCATGAGATGGGGACCAGTTCATGTCTCCCTTTGGAGCTTTTTTTCTGGAGTTGCTTTACCTTTAGGGACCTCAGGATTTGAGGTCTGTTCTTCTCTCCATAAAAGCTGCCTATGGTGAGAGCTCTTTTTGGTTTTTTAATTCATTTTTTTAAGGCTTGAGGTCTGTTCAAGGCAAAGGAGGGGCAATTGCTCTAATTTGCACTGGGACAGTTCTGATTTCAGGTGCTGGGCAGTTCTGCTGATTGATTGATTGCTTTCTGGTGCTGGATAATGGCAGCTAGGTCTGGTGCTTTTCTGGGGCTCAATGCTTCACAATCTACCTCCCACAAAAGGCAGATCTGCCAAGCCACCTGCTTACAATCAGGACAGATTGGCCCAAGAGACCCACAGAAGATTCCTAGTTGAGTGGAATCACAACACTCTGACTCTCTGCCCTAGCTCCCTGCTCTGGTCTCCCTGTGCTGCCATCTGGGTTCAGCAGACTGCCCCCTGCCCAACTGAAACAGACCTCTTCTGAAGTTGTTCCACAGTATCTTCTTCTAGGAATGTGTTGTACTCCAAATCTTTGTGGATTCTTTGACTTCAAAACCAGTTTAGAGGCTTAATCTTATGTTGATGTTGGTGAAGGTTAGAGTAGGTTACAGAGAGTCATGTCTGCTCTCTGCCATCTTGGCTCCACCCCCAGAAGTCTCCTAAATTTTTTTCTTAATAGAAGGAAAAATTTCCAAATAATATATTTATCTAATGAAGCAACTGGTTGTTCAGTGTATAGGATACTGGGCCTGAAGTCAGGAGATGTGAATTCAAATGAGACTTCGTTTGTCTCAGTTTCTTGAACTATGAAATTGTACTTACTTCATAGGATTGTTGTGAAGATCGAATGAAACTTTATTCATCTTTTTTTCCAAAAGCACTAAGCACACTGTCTGGTACATAGTAGATACAATATAAAAGCTTATTTGTCTTCTCTCCTAAAGCTATCCATTATACCTGTTAAATGAAATGGAATTTTTTTAGGTCCCTTTCATCACTAAATGTGTGATTCTGTGATCTAGCAAAGCAAATTCCTATCTACTTTAGTTTTTTAAGCACATTCTGGATGACGATTTGTTGGCAATGTTGTGGAGATTTTTTTTTCCCAAGAATTCATAGATGGACTGAATTAGCTCTCAAGTGCCTTCCTGCTCTGAGGTTTGGTGAAATTGTTCCTCCCATACTGCCTTGAGACCTATAATAAGTTGTCCTTGTCAATCTTACTGTCAGAATGAATAAGAAGAGACTGTCTCTGTGTTCCCAAATCTTGTGAAATCTGACATTGCTTAAGGGACTCCCACAGACAGTGACTTCCACTGAAATATCCCCAGGCAACTAGAGATATATTCATTATGGAGTATCCTTGGGAATAGCTTTTGAAAAGTAGAGTAATTGGCTCAGTATATTTGGTAATCCCTTTTTTGTTTCTGTGTAGGTTTCAGCAATGGGTGAAAGGGTGCCTCAGAGACCCCTTACTGTGTGTAGACAGATCTTGATTTGAGCACAAGTTTGTTTTCAGTTTGACACAGAATTGCAACATGTCCTGAGGAATGCCATCAGTTGAGATGTCTAGACTGACATTTTGCCTCTAGGATGTTGTGCCTGAGGAAGTGTTCTTTTAAAAAAATATATTTATTTTTAATACACATTGCTTTATGAATCATATTGGGAGAGAAAAATAAGCGGAAAAGGGAAAACCATGGGAGAGAAAAAAAAAACAGAAAAAAAGAAGTGAACATAGGATGTGTTGATTTATAGGAAGTAATCCTCTAGGTGTTCTGACTACCTGCATTGAGAAACCCCACCCAAAATAACTGTTACAATGACCTTTAATAAAGCTATAGTGCTTTATGGCTTCAGGATAAAATTGACAGTCATCACTCTATGTGGCTTAACATTAGCTGAGAAGTGAAAATTCAAATTATTCAAATTTCCAAATATCTGAATATTTCAAAGCATTTAGCTCAGAGGTTAGCAATATTTATGCAGTAAAAGGGTCAATACACAACATTCTTTAAGTAGAGTTCCCAATGAGATAGCTGATGCTAAATTCTTCCCAACCACAAAGATTTCTTCTCTTTTTCTCTATCTTTTTAATTCTTTTTATTTGTTCATCCTTTCTATCTTCTCTTACTTCTTTTCTCCTTTTTCATTTTTTTCTACCTTCCCAGGGATTAGCATCTGCCAAGGGTAATTAAGAAAATATTTCAGTTCTGCTAAAGGCCCTTAGGGTTAATTAGGTTACTGCTTCTAGTCTTTGGCTTATCATTAAAGCTTGTGACTTGGATTGGACTGTATGTGTTTTGTTTTGTTTTGTTTTGTTTTTCATTTCTTAATGATGCACTTTTGCAAAATACTGGAACTTATACTGGGCTTCTCTTTTTATTATTATTATTATTATTATTATTATTATTATTATTATTTTGCTGAGGCAATTGGGGTTAAGTGACTTGCCCAGAGCCACACAGCTAGGAAGTGTTAAGCGTCTCAGGCCAAATTTGAACTCAGGTCCTCCTGACTTCAGGGCTGGTCCTCTATCCACTGCAAGACCTAGCTGCCCCTGGACTTCTCTTTCAAAGTATGCTAATATTGCATGACTGGAGTAAAGTCACTTAACTTCTCTGAGACTGTTTCCTCATGTATAAGTTGAGGAAGTTAAATTAGGTACATTGATACAAAATATTTAGTAACTATTAATATGTTTTAGACATTGTACTAAGCGAAATGAACACAAGAAAAAAAAAACTAGTCCTTGCCCTAGGAGTTTATTCCAAAGGAAGAAAATAATGCATAAGTAGCAGCTTGAAAGTATGGGTTGAGAAGCATTGGAAATATATTCACAAAGAGACAAAATAGAAAATTCAAAGTGAACTTAGAAATAAGCATGACTAGTTTGGGTGCTTTCTCAAATGGAAACCTTAGAGGTCTTGGAGGAAAGCATGGATCAGTATTTAGCAGAGGAGAAGGAGTCATAGGAGTTGAGTCTAACATGTGAGAAGGCTCCTGAGGGAAAAAAGCAGAAAAACAGTCTGAGAAGGTGGAGATTATAATCCTCTGATATGCTTTCTTTGAACAAAAAGAATTATTGAGCAACAGAGAAGTCAGTTGCATCATATTCACGTAAATTAACCTGCTTCTACTTAAGTGCATGTTTGAGCTATTAGCTCTCTCTTTAAGAAGACTGAAATAATAAGAAGTCATGTCCACTGAGACTGAAATGTTATTCAGATAAGAGATGAAGGGAATTACTTATAAACCATGCTTCAAGAGAACAATGTTATTTTCTTTGCATGAAATAATCTGGAAACCTCATTACAGAAGACAGGATATGAGATTACTTTGTCAGAGGGTTAAATTTGACTTTATTTTTGTTAAATTATTCAAAATTTTGAATTTATGGACAAAAAAGCTTGAAGTAATGCTATTAAGATTCTAGAATTTTGTTTTCTATTTTAACTTATTTATATTTTAGAAAGTAATTTACAAATAAGCATAATTGTAACTGTGGCATGCACAATAAAATCTCTGTTACAGAGGAATAGAAAATGTCAATATAGTATTGGGAAAACGAAGTGAGATCTTTAAAGATTGCTGGAAATAAGCATGGTAACACTCAAAAAATAAATTGTGTAAAAATAATAATAACACAATGAAAGATAACAGTGTTCATTCCATTAGTCATGAAAGAATAATATACAATATATATTTTTTCATTCTCAATCTTTAGGCTCAAACTTACATTTGTCCCTACAGATACCGTCAAAAAGAAAATCCCCATGGAATTGTGCAATTAATTCTACTACCCTTGAACTAAACACATAAATTCTTCCATTCCCGTATATGCAAATATGTATGGTGCACTTCTTTGAAGTTGCTATTATTAAAAGCAGATAGCATCTCTGCTTGGGGCTCAGTAGTAAAAATTTTTTTAAACAAAATAAAAGATATATGTTATTTTCTAGATGGCTTGTTCCATTAAATATATTTACTTGGATAAGGTATGCAGGAATATCTTGCTCTGATTCCATAATTTATAGTCCTAGAATCAGAATCTGAGTATAAGGAAAAATGTTAAAATGTCAGTATATTTGATATAAAGGGGGAAGCCATTATTAAGTCACCACACAATCCATCTCCAAAGAAACTACTCAGAAAATATAGAGCAGAAATGTGATAGACTTAATTATCTGAAAGTGATAAAAGGCCTTCAGTATTTTAAGCATCTGCAGTCTTGTTTGGGGAAAAAAAGTCCTTTAATTCATGTAAAATGGGAGATCTTTCCCATATCTGAAAGAATAAAAATTAAACAGATTTTCATGTCCACATTTCCATTTGAAGAATAAACACTGAAATCTCCTGGATAAGAAAGATGTATGTATCCAAGAGGACCCATAGACACCAAATTTAAATTTGAACTTAATCCATTCTATACTGTTTTGAAATATATAGTGGAATCTAAGTGTTTGGTCATTTAAAATAACTTTTGAGCATTTTTTCTTCATTTGGTAACAATTTTTGAATACCTATTAATATTAAAAGAGACTTAAAAGGAAGTCATGAAACTCATTAGAATTATGCAACTATTAGTAGAACAGAGGATAGAGTGCTAGGTCTGGAGTCAGGAAAACTCATTTTCATGAGTTCAAATCTGTCCTCAGAAACTTACTAGCTATATAACAAGTTACTTAACACTCTTCACTTCAGTTCCTTATTCATTAAATGAGCTGGAAAGAAAAATGACAAATCACTTCAGTATCTTTGCCAAGAAAACTGAAAATAGGGTCAGGACATTTTTATATAACAGAAATGACTGAACAATAAATGTAATTCATACAATACCTGTGCCACTTAACCTGCTCCTGCATTATACCCTGAAATGAATTTAGTTAGGTACCATGGTACTTTTTTAAACTTTCAGATATTATCACTTTTGTAATTCCAATGGACAAATATAATTTTTAACAAACCTCAGACATATCCAGAATGATAAACTTGGCAACCCTATCTTGCAAAAGTTTATAATACATTATTAGACAGATTACTTCTGATGATTTAGAAAAGTAATTATGAAAGCCAGCAGTTATATAGGGTTGTGTGTTAGGCATGTTTTTTGATTTTATGTCGTTTTCCTATTTTAACAACTGTTCTTGTCATTCTTCAGAAGTGTGTGTGTGTGTGTGTGTGTGTGTGTATGATTGTTTTTAAATGTCTTTTGGTAATCAATTTTTGTCTTCACCAGTTTAGAATATATTTTATCCATTTTAGATCTTAAAATGACACTTAAGTTCACTTTGAGTGTCAGTAATAATGATATATTAATTATTTTATCTTCAGAATATTGGATCTTGAAGGCTTCCTTGAGAGGATCCTGTGCATGGTATTTACATAAAATAACTTATTTTTGATAACTCTGAAATTTTTCTTTAACAATTTTCCATAATATATTCACATTCATTTATTTTTTTCTAAAATCTCTATGATGTTGGCAAATCCATGATTGTTGTGTCTTAATATATTCTCCTCAAATGTAACTTGATCTTCCATAATTTTCAATTGTTTGGATATTCCAATAATATTTTCTATATTTTCTTCCACTGATATTTGTTGTTTGCAATTCCATTTTCTACTATAATAAATTTGCTGTTAACTGAGTCTCTTGAATTCACTCATCAAATCCTTCATTATTTATTTTAACCTCTCTTTTTAAGCATCTTTTAATTTTAGCTTAAGTTTCTCTTGTGATTCCCACCATACTTCATACAACTTCTTTATTTTGGTCTTGTGAATGTTCTAATTTTAATTCTTGTTTAATTTCTCTGAATGTATCATTGATTTATTTGAAGAGATTTAATAGGATATATTGACTTTTTCTTTTTCTGGTAGAGTTATTTCTGGTATTTCAGCTGATTGTTACAGAGCAATATAAATATTGTCAGATGGAAAAATCCAGTGAGCCTGAGAGTACAGCAGAAAATTATCTTATTTCATACATTGATAAGGCTCATTGATGCTACCAACATTTTGTTGGTAAAAACTTTCCTTTCAGGTCTTCATTAGCTGCAGTTGTTAAGAAGGCATGGTCTATGGCATGTCTACAAAGGTTGTTTTCAAGTAGAATAGCTGCTGGGACTGGGATAGAAGCAGTGATGGAGGACCGCAAGGCACAGCTACTCCTAGGGTTCTTAAAAATAGGATTCTGGACTATCTCCCCTAAGTAAGTCAACAAACATTTATGAAATATTTTTATATGCCAGATACTATACTAAGATCTAGGATACAAAGAAAGGCTTTTAAGAAATGGACTCATTATCAGGGAGCTCCATTTGCAATTAGTATGATAACATGCATTAAACAACATTAAAAGATAATCTTAGATTGAAAGGGCTCATGGGTGTTGCA
>JAJPUD010022341.1:0-21594 GCA_023553655.1 Myrmecobius fasciatus | reverse complement strand
CAAAAATTACAACTTTTTAAAACTCTTGTTCAGAAGGAAAAAAAAAATATACTTCTGTAAGCAGCAGCTTTGGAAAGTACAGGTTTGTCCAGGATTGGAGGGGCAGAGAGCCGTCTGGGCCCTTAGCGCCCTAACTCCCAACAGCCCCTCTCTGGCAGTCAGCCTCAGGACTAGCCTCCTGGGCGCTGGGCTGGGGCCAAAGTTAGTGTCACTGAGGTTGTCCCCCAACTCCTACTAAGCAGGAAGGGGACAGGCACAGCACTCTCAAACCAGGTGATCATCAAACTAGGACTTTGGGGGGCTAGCTAAGCTAGTTGGATTAGTTTGGAGGGAAAGAACTGCCCCAGACCTTCTGAAGTTTACCTAGTCAGGGCCCCCAAACGGGCTCCCCAAGAAGCCCCCCGTTTCCGTCGCTGGGAAAACAAGGTGATCAGCCCCTCCTTGTGGACCCCAAATGGGATAGGGCTGTTGGCTAGGGAAGGGGAGGGATACTACAAGCTCAGGTGGTCCCAGGCCCCAGCCAGAATCCAGAGGGAGCAAGAATTAAAGGGCAGGGCTCAAGATGACCCTTCCTTAAGGTCCCCTCATGGCCCAAGATTCAGCTGGAGGAGGGGAGGAGCCCAATGAGGTCCCAGAAGCCCCTTCTCTGGGTTCTTAGCCATTTGGGGGTCTTGTGGTACTTTTCCCCTTCCGCAAGACCCACACTCTCACTCACACTCACAATAGAGTCAGACATAAAAACCACATCAACACTACACATAACGGCACACAGAAACAAACACTTGGGGGCCCCCCTCCCCACAACCATTTTGTGACCCTGCTCCCAGCCTCCGGGAGGACAGGGCAGAATTCTGGGGGCCAGGGAGGCCCAGAATCTCAGTTACCTCTTCCCTCTGCCAAGGATCTCTCCTTACTGGCAGTAAAGGGGGGAGGGGAGAATAGCCCCCCCCCCCCAGTCTCCTCCAGAAGAGGCCGGAGACCTCTGCAGAGTAAGAAAGGAGCAGAAGGGGCTTCGGGAAGCGGCTCCTGGCTCGGGGTCCCTGGGAACTGCAAAGTCAGGGGCCTCAGAGCAGCAAAATGAGACCCTGATTGGTGGGGGAGGGAGGAGCTGATTCACCCCCCATCCCCCAGGACAGCAGATTAGAGGCAAGGGCTGGACGGAGGCTGGGAGGGGGGGCTGGGCCCACCTCTGCCCCCACGGTTGAAGCTACTCCCGCTCAGGGCTCGTGCCTGGCCCTCTCCACAGAGGGAGGGGTTCCCATGCCCTGGACCCTGCCAGGAAGGCCCTGGGGCAGGAACCAAAGGGGAGCCCCCCAGCCTGAGGCCAGCTCAGAGAGGGGGAGGGGAAGACTTCCCACTGGGTCTTTGGGGGCCCTTCCCCAGCCCAAGTTGGGGCAGGGAACTAAGGAATGTAATGGTCTCGATTTTCCCCACAAACAAAAAATTGATCCCAGTCACTGGAGGAGGGGGAGGGGCCGCGCCACGGCTTCCCACCCCTGCCACACAGGCTGCCACGCCAAGGACACTGGGAGCGCCGCCGCCCCCAACACTCCGCTCTCTCCTTCCAGGGTTTCCTCTTGTTGCTCTAGGGTGGGGTCTCCCAGAGGGTGGTGGGTGGGGGCTGGGGCTGGGCTGGGAGCTGGCGGGGCTCAGTCGCGGCGGTGACCTGGGAGCAGCCCCAGCAGGGCCTCGCCGATGCCCACAAAGTAAACCACCTGGGCGATGCCGAAGAGCGGGGCGATGACCAGGGCCCGGCAGTAGGCGCCTTTGAGGAAAGCCGACGGGCCTTCGTGCCTCAGAATCTTCCTGGGAGAGCGGAGGGAAGGAGGAGACCGTCAGGGCCTCTGCCTGGGGAGGCCGTTCTGTCCCCCCCCCCCATGCCGGCCCTGCAGGCGGCTGCCACCCCTCTGACCTGGCACAGTCCAGGAAGCCGGAGTAGGTGTCCTCGTTCACACCGCGCTGCAGCGACTGGAGGCGAGTCTTGACCACTGCTCAGGGAGAAGATGGAGATGAGCGGGAGGGAGGGAGGTAGGGATGAAGGGGAGAGGGAAGGGATGAAGGGAAGGGGGAGGGAGGGATGGAGGGGAGGGGGAGGGAGGGATGGAGGGGAGCGGGAGGGAGGGATGGAGGGGAGCGGGAGGGAGGGATGGAAGGAGACAAGCAGGTGGGGGACCCTTCTCTCCATCCCCCAAAGAGACACTGACCGTCACATGGGTTGACAGCCACAGCTGCCGTGCTCCCCGCCACGCAGCCTGCCAGGAAAGACACATAGAAGGGAGACTTTTCCCCGGCTTCCGAGTAGCCCAGCTGATTGAGGTTGGCGAAAAGAGGGAAGTAGACAATGGAGAAGGGAACATCCCTGAGGGAGGGAGGGCAGAAGGGTGAGTCGGGAGGGGCGAGGAACTTGTGGCCCCCAGCCCCGGCCGGCCAGCCCTGCCCCGGCCCCGTACCTGAGCAGCGTGGCACCCAGCCCCTTATAGAGCCCGGCGATGCCCTTGCTTCTCAACAGCTCCCGGGTCAGCTGGGTGGCTGTAGGGCGGCCAGAGGTGGCAGATCCCAGCACAGACTGAGCCCCCCCCTCAGCTGAGAGGTGGGCCTGGGTCTCCAGCATTTTCTTCTGAGCCTCTAGAGAAGGGCAGGGGATATGGGGGGGGGAGCTCAGTATTAGGGGGTTCTCCTCGCCCTCAGGCTGGGGGGGGGAAACCAACTAGTCCATAAGCTCGTAGGGTTAACCCTAACCCTGCTCCCTGCCACCATGGGCTAAGCAGACTCTCCAGCCCATGAGCAGGGCTCTCAGGCTAACTCCCATCCTTCCCTTGTCCTCCCTAAGCCCAAGTACCGAGGCGCCCTGCGTCCTGCAGCTGGATCTTGAGCATCTCCATGGGGGTGGTGACGATGACTTGGCAGGTGCCAGCCCCACAACCTGCCAGCATCTCCTTTAGCAGGGTCAGCTTCTGCCTGGAGAACAGCGGGGGGGGTGAGGGCCAGGCCCAGGGGGAACCATCTGCGCGGCGGCCAGGAAGGGCATAGGGAAGCAACGAGCAGGCTCCCTCCACCGCTTTCACTGAGAAGAGGGCAGGAGGGGATGGGGACTCACCTGTCCCCCGTGTCCCTCCCCAGGCGCCCAGAGCCAGGAAGTGTGGGCAGTGACCCATTTTACAGGAGAGGAAGCTGGGGTCCTGGGATTTGTGTTGGCCACGGGAAGAGAGGCAGGAGAAGTCCATACTCACCGACCCATTTCCATGACTGTTCTACCCGAGGGTGAGTGGGCACCCAGGAAGGAGGCTCAGGCAGAAGGTGCCCCTTCACTGTACTGTGCCTTATGGGGGGCTTTGCCCTTTGTGACTCAGTCCCAGGCTCCCTCCCCTTCTACAGCACAAATGTGGCACGTGCCAGCTGCAAACCCCAGGCTCCATGAGGCCTCAGGAGGCCTGCGCAACCCCCGAGACGCTGAGGCAGGACTTCTGTCTTGGCCCCCCCAGCCGGGCCAGCGTGCAGGGGCAGGGAGCAGCATCTCTAGGCATGGGGGGCCCAGATCTGTGCCCATAGCTTCAGCAGATCCCGGGGAACCCCACAGATTCGCCAGGTGGTTTGCCAGCCCACCCCCCACTCACCCATCCTTGGAAAGGTGATGGCGGAAGAAGTCATTGGCTGCAAGCTTGATGGCCTTCTCGGGGGTGACCAGGGTCAGATTTACAGCAGCGCCTGGGGGAGGGGCAGACAAGACTGACTGGCCCACAAGGGGGCAGGCCCGGTGCCAGCCTCTGCTCTGGCCCTTCTTCATTTCCCTTTCACCCAAATGCGAGGTGCCAAGCGGCAGAGGGGGCAGGGGCAGGCCAGTCGCCAGGCTGTCCCTCATGCCCTGGCCGCGCGCCTCATTCATCCCGTTTCCCAGGGGAGCCTGGGACTCGAGCTCCTGAGGGTTCCTTGGGGTGGGGGGGGCGATGACCAGGACTCCCACATTGGCAACAGCCCCGTGTGGTCACTGCTCCTTCTAAAGCCCCCGGGGATGGGCTCTGGGAGGCTATTTATGGAGCCGCCTGGAATGGTGGGGTCAGCGGAGGCGAAGGACACTGAGCACGTGAGAATGCACGCAGCCTCCCCGGGACCCACGGAGACTCGCGTGACCTGTGGCAGTGACGAGCTGGGCACAAATTCACGTCCCCGGAGGGTGCCCTTGAGCCTCTTCCCCACCAGCAGTCCAAGGCTCTCTCCCCCTTGTTACTGCCTCCTTCCCACCCCGGAGCAAGGAGAACCCCGCCGCTCCAGCCTGCAGAACCCATGTTCTCCGGGTGAGAGGGTTTGGAACCGGGCTCCCTCTACATACGTGCCCAGGATGAGGGCCAGGGATGCTTCCCCACAAAGCCACAGTTCTCCAACAGCTGGGAGATGGCCATCAATCCTCTTTGTGGCTCATAATCCCCACCAGCTGCCGGCAGCCCACTCCCCCGGGGGAGGCTCCCCCAGGGCCTGCCCGGCTTCTGCCCTGCCCGGCTTCTGCCCTGCCCGTGTCCGTAACCCCCAAGGCCCTCTTGCCTCAGGCACGTGGCTCTGGCCAGGGCTGACCCAAGACATGCTCTCTGGGATGGCTGCTGAAGGGGCTGATGGGATGGAAGATAGATCTCAGGGGGTCGTTCCACCTCCAGAGGACCCAAATAGCAGAGTCTACTTGGCACTCCAGGTGCCAGGAATAGGCTGGTGAGGGCAGGTGAGAACAAGTGTGAGAGTCCCAGGGGCGGGAAGTGAGTGCCCTGTCACCAGCAGTGTCAAAGCTGAGAGAGCTCTGGGTAGATAGAGGCAGGGAGGAGGCTGCCATTGGGAGGTGTTCCTAGACTTCCTCCAGATTGGGGTTCCATGACCCTGGGGGAGGGAGCAGCTCAGGGATCTCTGCAATGGTCCTTAGATAGAGCCTGGGGACATGAGGGGGCAAGGCACCTGGGGTGAGTGGGGGGGGGTCTCTTGCCCTTCTCTACCCCCAGATACCCAGGGGCTATTGCTCTCCAGGTTTAATGTTCAGCCCCTCCTGGGTGTTGGGGGGAGTAGTGGCAAATGAGTTTCCCCCTAAAAAGCCACATGTAAAGAGGGCAGTTTCCACTCCTTGCAAGCTACCACAAAAGTGGACCTCTCTGACTCATGCCCAGGGCTGCTCTGCCAGCTCTGCCTTGACTCCTTCACCAAGGGGAAGAGGGAAGTCAGAGCTATATCTCCTGTCTCCTTGTTCCCTTGACAACTTGACAAGAACCCAGGAGGGGTCTGGCTGTAGCACAGCCATCCCTTCTGGGGCCCAGAGATCAGGAGGAAAGGCTGAGTTGCCCCCCACCCAAAAGATTCAGAATTTACCTCTGTACATCCCAAAGTAGCCTTCGGAGCGGATAGTCTTGATGAGACAGTCTGACCTGGACAGGGAGAGCAGGAAGAAGGGGTCAGCTCTGGGCAGGGCTACTGCCACTGGTCTCTGTGCCCCTTCCCATCAGCCAGAGCCTCCCTGCCCCCACTAGCTTCTGTTCCAGCCCTTGACCCACCAAGTGGGGGTAGAAAAGTCCCCAGCCAAAAAACCCCATTCCCCCATAAAGCCTTGGGTGCTGTACCCCGCCCTCTCCACTCACATGCTGGTGTAGATGCGCTGTCCATTCTGCTGGTTCTGTAGCCTTGTCTTAGCCAGGTCGATAGGGAATACACAAGTGACCCCAATGAGCCCCGCAATCCCTCCATTGATCAGTTTGGCCGGTAAACTGAGGTGGGCGGAAGGCAGATGTGGGTCGGCAGTGTGGCCCACCATCCCACTGTCTTCCTGTTCCCAGAAGGGGGGGGGATGGATGGGGGGAGGAAGGAGAAAGGGGGCTGTTTCTCCAGCCAGCATCCTCTGAGCTGTCAGAGGTAAGGAAGGGGAGGGGGAAGGGGAAATGGGAGGGGAGGAGGAGGGAATTAGGGAAGAGGAAGGGGGAGAGGGAGGAGAAAGGAAATAGGGAAGGGGGAGGGAGACATAGGGGAAGGGAAGGGGAGAGAGGGGAAGGGAAGGGAAAGGAAGGGGGCACTGGGCAGCAGCCAGGAGGGAGGAAGTCCCTGGGAGGGGGGGGCTCCCTACCTGATCTGTTTCTCAGCCATTTACCGCAGCCTCTAGCAGAGACGGAAGGACGCAGATGGAGCAAACTTGCCGGCAGCTGCTGCCACCTTGAATTCGGTCCTGGGAGAAGGAGAAGGAGAAGGAGAAGGAGAAGAGGAGCTGGGCTTGCTAGCCTCCATGGGTGTGCCGGCGCCTCCCATGGGGAACCTCACACACGCCGGCCCGGGGCTACGGGAGATGTCCAGGGAGGCTTCGCTCCTTGGAGGAGGGGCCCCCAGGATCCTCACCCAATCAGCCCCTCTCCTTCCACACCCAGTGGGCTCCCAGCTGCTCTTAAAGGGCCAGGCCCATCTCAGGCCAGAGCCTTCTCTCGCTGCAGCATCTCAGTATCTTGCCTTAAAGGGCCAGTATCAACCTAAGAGGAAGAGCCTCTTCTCTCCTTGGGACTCTGCTCCCTTTGTCTCACCCTTGCCTGGTCCCCAGAGAAGCGGCCCTCCAGAGGGACCTGGGAAGCAGGAGCTGGGGCATTCCCTCCCAGACACAGAGGGCGTTTTCGGACCAAGATGGCCACTGTAAGGGCAGGTGGGGGAATCTGCGGATGTGGGGGAAAGCTCTCTGGGTTTGGAGGGAAAAGGACCTGGTTTCAAATCTAAGGTACTTACGAGCTGTGTGACCTTGGACAAGTCACTCCCCCTCTGGGCCTCCAATTCCTCACCTGTAAAACGAGGGGATTGGGTCAAAAGATCCCTGGGTCCTTCTCAGTGCCTCCCCAGGTGGGATGCTAAGGGGATTTATTAGGCTCCACTCCCAGGCTGTGGGTTTTAGAGTACAAAGAAACTGTCCTAGAGGCTGTCTATGGGGGGGGAGGGGAAAGGGGTGTGGAGGCAGGGAAGGGAAGGGGGCAGAGGGGAGAACCATGGGGGGTCGGAGGCAGGGCAGACTCCCTAGGGAGAGGTACTGAGGAGGGAGTGGGAGGGGGGGTGGGGAAGGGGCAGGGCAAGCTCCCATGAGGGGGAGAGGGGAGGGAGTGGGGGCGGGGGTGAGGAGAGGACAGGGCAAGCTCCCAAGAGGAGTAGGGGGGAGGGAGTGGAGAGGGGACAGGTCAAGCTCCAAGAGGGGCAGGGGGGAGGGAATAGGGGCGGGGAGGGGCAGGGGTGGAGTCAGGGTGGGGAGGGGCCAGGGCAATTCCCGCCTGCTAGTTAGGGGACTGGGTCTCTCTACAAATTCGGCGCCACCCGAGGCTGACTAGCCCATGCTTCCACCGCCCCCTCGGGTCCCCCTCAGTCTTATTTCCAGACCCACAAATGCATCCAGTGCTCCCAGTGCCTTCCCACACTCGCAGCCAGCTCGCTCCCATCTGCACACAGCACCTTCTGGGAAATGTCCCAAAGCCCTTTGAAAGTCTCACAATCAGTGTGGGGAGGTGGACAGAAAGCTAGGGACCTGGCTCCCCTCCAAATTTGTCCACGGCTTCCCGTGTCACCTTGGGGGGTAGCCTCTCCCCTCTGGCCTCAGTTTCCCCCTTTCAGGAAGAGGGAAATCCGAATGGTCTTTGCGGTATAGTCTATCCCTCGGATCCTTTTGGGGCGGAGAGAAGCAGATCTAGCTGCAGATACGGGCAATTGGGAAGCGGACCGTCCCCATCCCTGGCCAGGTCTGTGGCTAGCTGGCACCCTGTGCCAATCCAGGCTGAGGAGCTGGGGAGCGATATTATCCTATCGATCTCCCGAGAGTCGTCAGTGCTAGAGGCGGACAAGGAGGCCTTGGGCCCCCTCCCTCCCGCAGAGAAGGGTCCAATGTGTCTCGCTTCCCCTTGAGAGCAGCCCGCAAGCCGGGCTCCCGCCCCGGGCTCCCCCTCTTCCCCTCCTCCCGCAAGGCACTCTCTGCAGCTCGGGGGCACACAGCTGCCCTTTACCTGGCTTTCTGGGGGCAGGTCTAGCCTGAGGCGGGAGGTGAACAAAGCTGTCCCCTTCCTCCCCCGGGGCGAGGATCCTCCCCTTCCCCCACGCCAGCTGTCTCCTCGCTCAGCCCTCCAGGGCCCCACGAGGCCCCCTGCGCCGGCTTTCTCTACCCCTCCTACCTGCCCGCCAGCCCTCCTACCTGCCCTCCTAGCCAGGCTCCGGCGGCAGCTCCGGCTCCAGCCCAGCTAGACCAGAGATAAAGGCCGGCGGGCCCGGGGGAGGGGCAGCTCTGGCGGCGTCCATTGGCCACGGAGCCTGGGGGCGGGACGGCCCCGGGGAAGGGGCGGGGCACCACTTTCTCTTTCGTTTCTGCGGGGGCGGGGGGTGGTGGTTGGGGGGGAACGCACAGTGAAGGGGGTCTGAGGCCCAGGATTCGGTGCTTTCACTCCCGGGCCTTTCTGCCCACTCCCCCCCCCGCCCGCCCGCAGGGTCACTGGGCCCTCAGACCCGATATCCGGCTTCTAAGTTACAGCAGAGCCGGACCCTGAACCCGGGCGTGAGGGACAGGACAGGGACATTGGAAGGCGGGGAACTCGACCAAAGGGCGATCGGGACCTGCAGGACTGGGCCTGGGGGCGCTCTGTCTAGACCTAGACCTAGACCTGAGTTCTAGGCTGTGGTACCAGGTCCGAGTCACCTCTCCTCTCCCCTGATTAGGGCGAATTTCCAAAACGTTAGCTCCGGAAATACTCTTGGAACGGGGCCTTGGGGAGCTCGTTATCCAAACGCGCAGAGAAGGGGCTGGGGGCACCTGTACTCATTCGCTTACACGGGCAGTGCCCACTGGGCAAGAAAGGGCAAGCGTGCTCCCGGGCGGGGTGACGGCCTCGGCTTTCTTCCATCCCCGCTTCTAGCTTTGCGGAAGGGGAAACTGAGGACCAGAACGCGCTGGGGGCTGGCAATGGACATCCCTGTGTGGGAAGCAGGCTAGGACAGACACCTCAGGACCTCCCCTCCTCCCCCATTTTCGTGAGTGGGAGCGGCTCTACAATTCCCATCCATGTAATAATAAGAAGAACAAAAAGGGCTAGCACTGATATAGGGCTAAGATCTGCAAAGGGTTGTGGACACTGGGGTACTGGGGGGGGCAGAGAATGCAACCATGATGGAGTCTAGGCCCTAGGAGGCTGACTGGAGGAACTAGGGGGGTTGGGCCTGGAGAAGAGAAAGTCCGGTGGGAGCAAGAGCTATCTTCACTTATTTATGGAGGGATGTGATAGGAGGCAGATGGAGGCCCCAGGGGGCTTCAGCCAATTGCTGGGCTGCCTTCAGTGTGTGTGGGAGGTGCAAGGTGTGTGTATGGATGGTGGGGGTGGGGAGTGGTAAAATGGAGGGAGGGGCCAGTGTTGTCCTGGGGCTTCAGTTTCCCCGGGAGGTGGTGACCATCCCAACAGTTTCCTCCTGGAGAGCTAGAAAGTCATTTCCGGCTGGGCCTCCAGTGAGAGGGAGAGGCTGTTTCAAGGGGCCATTCATCTCTGGGAGCTAAGGCCCACTGCAGAGGCTGCTGCCTGCCCAGGATGGCAATAGGTTGCCTCTCTTGCTGGCAAGCTCAGGTACTTTCTGGGGGCTTCCAGAGGTCCCTCACATGCTCCTGGGGGAGAGGAGCCTGGGCTCTCAGCCAGGGATGGGCCTTGGATCAAGATTCCATCTTCTGCTGCCTCCTCTCCAAAATCCCACCTATCCTTCAAGTATAATGATAATAATATTTATACATGGCTTTTAGGCAGAGAAAGCCCTTCTTCTCACAATAACCTAGGCAAGTAGGTATCAAAAACCTGAATTCTTTCCATTTTACAAAAGAGGAAACTGAGGCAGAATTGCCTTGGGCTGGTTTAACTTCCAGTCTTGCATAGTGACCACTCCCTCTCAATTTGGGTTGACTCTTTTGTTCTCAACCACCCTGAAGGTTGGAGGGCAAATGGCAGGAGTCATTCACAGAGCTCACTCCAAGTTCCAAGTCCTAACCCCGGGAAGAGGGCTGCTTTGGGCACCCCGATGGGGACAATCTGTTTGTCAAGACACTTGTGGCAGAGTAGATAAAGTTCTGGGCCTGAGGTCACACAGACCCGAGTTCGAATTCAACCTCGGATACTTACTAGCTGTATGACCCTGAGCCATTCATGTAGCCCCAGTTTCCTCATCTGTAAAACAGGGATAATAATAGCATCTACCTCTCAGGGTTGCCATGAGGAGCAAATGAGAAATTTGTTTAAAAGCACCCAGTGGGTATTATATAAATGCTCATTCCCTTAGGTGATCTTGGTCTAGTTCTTTCCTCTCTTTGGGCCTCAGTTTCCTCCTCAGTAAAATGAAGGGAGTAGGCTCATGCACTCCAGGGCTAGCTCTAGGATTCTCCCATCTTTAAGCCACCTAATGGAGGACAGGGCCCCAGCCAGATGAGCTGAGCCAGTACAAGCCTATTTAACCCAAGGGAAACTGAGTCTCAGAAGGAATGGAAGGGGCCTGCACAGCTTGCACAGGGAGTGGGGGGCAGGGCCCGATTCACAAACCTTCGGCTTGGAAGGGATCCCAGAAGCCGTGCCATCCAAGCCATACAAGAAATGGCTCCCTGCTCACGGAGGAGGAACAGGAGAGGAGGCTCCGGCTCACGCTGGGACACTCATCAGGAGCAGGTTTTTCTTCTCTCCCCACTCCCAGTCCCAATTAATCTCTCTCCACTCCCTCCACCACCTCACCTTGGATGGGGAGGGGGCTCATCTTTTTTTCTACAGACACTTAAATCAGATACAGAGCTATGGGCTGGGAGTCAAATTTGGTCTCAGGCCCTTAGCCGTTTGGTGGCCCAGGGATTAGCACACTGGGCTGGGAATCTTCCCCAGTCCACTTCCTAGCTATGGGACCTGAGCAAGTAGCTTTATCCTGTTTACCTCTGTTTCCTCATCTGTAATATGACATGGAGAAGGAAATGGCAAACCACGTATTTTTGCTCAGAAAATTCCAAATTGGGTCACAGAGAACGGGACACAACTGAAAGGACTGAACAACAACACTTGGAAGCTGTGACTGGCTGAATCATCTCTCTAAAACTCGAGTTCTACCTCCAGGGATAATAATAGCACCTACCTCCAGGGCTGGGTGAAGATCAAATAAAGAAAGGGCAAGGCCTGGTACTGGATTTGAATGCAGCTTTGTGCCCTCTCCTCCCTAACTTCTCAGGCTATACAACTCTGGCTCTTCCAGCCAGCCTTCCTAAGGCACAAGCTCCACCGCTCTCTCCATGCTGGCAGCACCTCAGGGCACTGGCCAGTGCCCAGCTGATCTTCCTTCAAGGACCCAAATCCTGCAGCTGGGGTCTCCAGCAAGCTGCAGCATGGTGGGAGCCTCCTCTCCCAACCGGTGGGAACAGACCCCCAAGCTCCTGTTACTCTGAAAGCGATTCTTTGTCTCCATCAGTGAAGGTGAAGTGTGTGTATTTGTATGAGTGTGTATGTATGTGTCCCGACCTGGGTGTGTAGGGAGAATGTACTTGTGTGTCATATATGTGTGTATGTATGTATCTATGTATATTATATGAGTATATCCGAGTTCCTATGTGTGTCTGTGTGCAAATGTGTTTGTATATGGGAAGTGTGTGTGTGTGTGTGTGTGTGTGTGTGTGTGTGTGTATGTGTGTGTGTGTCCCTAAGTCTGCATGGCCATGCCCCAGAGAACCTCAATCTCATTCACCGAGCTCTCCCTTTCCACATCCCCTTCTTCTGATTTCCCCTTCCCTGGTCCAGACACTGATTAATAGAGAGGGCTGGGGCTGGGTTCCAATCAGCTGACTAAGGCAGAGGTGTGTATGTCTGGGGGGAAGGGGCAGAGAGGCACAGGCCCGCAGCCACCCCTGCCCTTTCTCCTGCCCTGCCCCGGACCCAGGGTGGACTGTGGGAAGGGAGGAGCAGAGGACAACCTTTATCCTTCTGGGACACTAAAGATTTGGGATGTTTGTTTCTTCAGCGTGGTGGTCCCTCCTTGGGTGAGACTGACAAAGGTCCCTCTCCCAAGGCCACAGCTGTCACTCGGGCCCCTTCAGGAAGGCTGCCCAGAGAGCCTGGGTTCCCAGGTCTTTAGCATCTGAGCCTAAAACCGTGCAGGGGCTGAGATTGGACACCAGGAAGTGCTCTGGAAGCTAGATGCAGAAGATGGAGAACAGGGAGCTCAGCCCTTGGGGGCCTGAGGCGGAGGGGAGGGGCAAGCTCCCAAGGGCTCTTCACTGGCTTTTCTTCCCAGCCCTATCTTCCTACAGCAATCACGATTCCTGAAACCGCTCCCCACTCCCCACTCCCTCCCCCCAGCTCCATCTGCCACAACCAGGGCCTAACCACACACAAGCCTTGTTCTGTTGTCATGGAAACACGCTGTCTGTCTGCTTTCATCCCCAGTCTGGGAAATGGGAAATCCCTGAGCATTCTTATCCCGCTCCTGCCCTTCGCCAGGCTGGGAAGGTCTTTCTTGCATCCTTCTCTTTCCGGGGCCAGTAAACTGAGGCACCGAAGGGAACTTCGCGTAGAGAAGCAGCCAAGGGGGGAGGGGGCTCGCAGTTCCAAGATGTCTTTGCCCAGCCCTAAGCCTGCCCCTTCTCCAACACCGTCCCTTCCTTCCTCTGGGGCCGGGGGCACGATGCACCAGGCGGAAGACCAGAGTCCCTACCTTTGGCCCGCAGCAACCGAGACCCAAAGCAGAACGAGAAGGCGCCCCTTCTCCCTTCTAGCTTTGGAGCTTGTGGGGGGGGGAGGGAGACGGGCTGAGGTGGGCTGAGTTGGGCTGGGCTGGGCTGAAGGTGCCCTCCGGCTCCAGGATGGGGCCTGGAGACGGAGGGAGCGCTCGGAGGAGCGGAGTCCCTCCGGAGTGTGCTGGGGCGTCCCTGGGGCTCCAGCCCTCAGATCGGGCCCGGTTGGGAGGAGCCCAGACCCAGGCCTGTCTCCCTTGTTCTGTCCCCGCTCCCCCCTCCACGTGTGCTAACCCGGAGGCTGGGCTGGGGCAGATCTCACATCTCCCCGCTGGTTTAGTGCGGTCCCCTCTCCCCCAGCAGGCCGCCTGGGACACGTGTGCGCGGGGCAGGCGAGCAGGGGAGAGCCCGGGCCGGACACGCGCACGCGGCCCCCGAGGATTACAGAGGGAGCATCAGGCGGGAGCGCGTCCCCCCTCCTGCCTTCCCGTTACAGTCCCCCCCACCCCAGCTCCTCTCTGGCCCGTCCCAGGTCACAGCACTTACCGGGGCGAAGCTCTCTCAGCCCAGGGTGGCGGTGACTCCTGGCACCCCAGCTGCCCTGCCGCGCTAGTCTAGCCGCTCTGCCGCGTAGTGCCGGGCGGTGCGGTGTGGGGCCCGGCCCTCCCCTCCTGCTCCGCCCCCGGCCCCGCCCTGCTCCCCTCTAGGAACTTGGGGGCTACTTTTCGTCACCTCCGAGTGGAGCGGAGGGGACGGCCGCCCGGAAACCCACCTCGGGGCAGGTCGGAGCATCCATCCTGAAAGGATCCACATTGGGGAGGGGTGCGAGTGCACGTGGAGATCAATCCAAGGAACGCGGGGGTGTCGATCTGGGGGGCCGGGGCGGGGTGGGAGAGGAGAGCTCCGGACCAGCTTTAAAGAGCAGCCCCGCCTCTTGCCGGCCAGAGCCGAGCTAGCCGAAGGGTCTGAGGACCACCTCGGCCCCAGCAGGGGCTCCGGGCTCCCCCTGGTGCCCACTGGAGCTTAGCACAGCCCTTGGGAAAGGGGCTAGCTTCTAGGAAGAGCCGGCTGCAGTTTACCCGGGTCAGAGATGACCGTTTCAAGAGGGCCTTCCTAGCCCGAAGCGGGACCTCAAGAGCTTTCCGGGGCAAGCGAGGCGCTTGTGGTCCGTCAGTTCCTGAGATAGCCCGAGGGACACACTCTCCTCTGAGCCCCCACCAGTCCCCAGGCCGGCTACATTTCTCTCGCCGATCCTACCCAGACAGCCTCCCTTTTGAGGCTTTTCATCTGGCTCCCTTGAGCTCTACTGTTCTTGGGGAGGGGCCCTTCCCCAACCCCAGCCTTTTCCTTGATGTGGTCCCTTTGGTTCCAGCAGTTCCCTGTGTCAGGAGAAGCCCAGTCCCGTACCCCTAGCCCTCCATCTGCGTCCCTGTTGCACTGAGTTCCTGGCCAAGAGGAGGGAGGGGCGAGACGCGGGGGCGGGGGGAGGAGAGAGGGGGGGAGGGAAGAAGTGTTTCCTGAGGATGGGGTCCACCGTTCTGTGTGCCCGCAGCGGCCATCGGGGCTGACATAAGGGACCGGCTTCCCTCAGACTAGGAGAGCCTCCTCACCCCGCCCATGGGCGGGAGCTGGTTACAATGTTGCCTTCAGCTTGCTACTTTGTGCCGCTCCACGGTTCCAATGTTTCCAGGAGGAAAGGGCCAGGCCTAGGGAGGCTGGTTCGGGAGCTGGGCCAGGGCCTACCCCGGGCCCCCATCCTGGTATCTTAAGGAAGCTATGGGGCCCTAGGCTGGCCAGGAAGAAGGCGCGTGCAAGAGGTCAATAAACATTTATTAAGCACCGACTATGTGCCAGACACTGGGGCTAAGCGCTGAGAATACAAAGGTGAAGGCAGCCCCTGCTCTCAAGGAGCTTCCAGTCTAAAGGGGGAGGCAACAAACACCAAGCACCAACAAGGCCCAGACAGGAGGGTGCAATCACCAGGGGGCAAGGCTCCACGTAAGGAGGCCAGATTTCAGCCAGGGGACCCCGGACAGAGATGAAAAGGGAGAGCCTGTTAAGGCTGGGGGAGAGCCGTTGGGGGGGCAGCAAGGGGGTGTCCATCTGGATTAAGGGGGGGAGCACGGTATGAAAGGTCTGGAAAGGGAAGTGGAGCCCAGATCTTTGTGAGGGGAGGATTTGAGGGGAGCCACTGGAGCTTGCGGGGTAGGGGTGGGGCAGTTGCCATGGCTAGACCGGCCCATTTTGGTAAGTGAATGAAGGCTGGATCCGGGGAGACCCAAGGAAGGCAGAGCCATCGGCAGCTACTGCAGGAGCCCAGGTGTGAGGAGGGGGGGGGTCTGCACCAGGGCAGGGGCAGGGTCAGAGGAGGCGGCCTATGGGGAGATGCTGCCTTGGCACCTTATGGGAGAGGGGGAGCCTGGGCCCTCAGTAGTAATAATGAAGAGAAGGAGAGGGAGGGGGAGGAGGATTTTGATTGGCAAGCCGCTGTCCAGCCCGGCCCAAGGGCCAGAGTTCTCCCTGGGGGCGCCCACCTTTAATTGGGGTGACCTGGAAGAGGAGAGGCAGCAGCTATCCAGTGTGAGCATGTGGGAGAGAAGGGCAAGGAAGCAGCCAGTCAAATGGGAGAGATTGGGGGGGGGGGTGACCAAAAAGGGGCAGGAGGGGGAAGCCGGGGGGGATGGGATTGTCCCATGTGGGGAAGGGCCGTCCCTGGAATGGAGGTCGCCTCTTGGTGGGAGCAGGACTGCGGCAGAAGGCGTCAACGTGCCGTGTGACGGGGAGGAGAGACGGGGCGCTCTCAGCGAATGCCCGCCATTCTGTGGGGAGCAGGAGAGCCTGAGAAGGCGGAGGGTCCCGCTGAGATGACAAGTTTACAGAGGCAGGAGGCTGGCTGTCAGAAAGTTTATCTTGCTGCTGCTCGCCGCTCCCCCACAAACGCAGATGGGGACACCCCTTCACTAGGACCAACGGCGGCCAAGGGTCCGAGACGGAGCGTGGCAGGAGGGAGCCTCGCCTGGCTTGTCCCTGTGCCCCCCTCGCCGTCGGGGGAGCGCTTCCCCCCCGGTCTCAGCTGGGGACGTCCCCATCTTCTGAGGCGGCCCTAGGCCGTGGCACTAAGGGGGTCTTCCTCGGAGGCCAGGCCCACTCTGTGGATGGACTCTCGGTACTTGGTGCGGCCCAGCTCCAGGATGGCCCGTACCTCTTCCACCACGTCGTGGCGCTCGCTCCGCTCCAGGGCCTCCAGCAGCTGCCGGACGCTGCCCGGCCGCCCGGCCTGGCGTTCGGCCCAGGAGAACAGCATGTGTCGGACCTGCCCGTCCAGGTCGTCTCTGTGGGGACGGGGACGCGGTTCGGAGGGCACAAGCTCACGCCCCTCCCGGTTCTAGCTGCCCCCCTCCTTTTTCCTCATCCTTCCCCCCCACCTTCCCCTCACCTGTACGCGTACTGGATCCGCTGCACCTCCGGGTAGGAGAGGCCCAGGTGGAGGGCTACACTTTGCCAGTCCGGGCCAAGCCTGCTGGCCACTGTCACGAGGTTGCTCTGGGTCAGGAAGCCACTCTCGGCGTCGCCCAGGTTCAGGGAGGCCAAGGTCAGCCCCTCCAGGGGAGCCTGCCCTTCTCCGGGGGGTAGCCGCTGTCCAACCAAGGGCACATGGGACTCCCTTGGCCCCGGCGGCCCCTCCCGCGCATCCCTGGCCAATAACCCCCCTCTCTTCATGCCCCCCCCCCCCGGTCAGCTAGGGCTCCAGATGGGCCAGGATGACCCAGATTCAAATCCAGCCTCAGACGCTTAGGTGGCCCTGGGCGGTCTGCCTAATGGGTCAGTGCTCGGCCCAGAGCCTGGCACACAGCTCCTTCCTTCTTTCCATGACCCCGGCTATACCTCCTGCACCCCGCCCACCCCATGCTCACAGGCAGCTTGATGGGCAGCGTGGCAAGCCACAGGGCATCCGGGCCCTTGCGCCTCCGGACGGCTTCCTCCGGAACAGTCTCGGGCACCGCTCCTCGGTAAAAGGACACCTGGGGGGGACGCAGGCCCGGCGTGAGCCCAGCCCCTGCCCTGCCGCCCGAGGGATACGGGGGGGGGCGTGTATCCTCCTTCCCCCCACCCCCCGGCGGCCACCTGGGACACCCAGGCCCGGCCTGTTCTGTTGGGGAGGGGGGGCTCACACCCACCTGCCCCTTCACTGCCTGCGCCTTCCTGTCCATGGTGGACGTCACATAAATCTCCTTCATGTTCTTCAGGTGAGAGTAGAAGACAAAGGCGATCCTTCCAGCCACGCAGTCGGGGCGATCTGGGGGGGAGGGGGGCCCACAGGCTCAGGCGGGGCCTCGGACCCTTAAAGCGTATGACCCCTGGCGAGGCCGTGGGCCCAGGGAGCTCTCCTCCTCCGTCATTGGACCTGAACCTACAGGAGGGACAGCGAGCTCCCCCAGGGGCCGGGCAAACCGCTGAACTCCTGGGCTCCGAGGAGGTGCTGCTGTGCGCCAGGGAACGGAGTTCCCATGCCTGGGAGCTCGCCGGCCACGTGGTCCTGCGCATGCTGCCTGAGCCCGGCTGCCAGAGGAGTGGAAGGGGCTGAGCCCTCCCTGCCCCCCTCCCCCCCCCAAGATGCCAGCAAGCAGAAGGCAATGCCTGGGAACTGGGAGCCTGAGCTGCGTGTGAGCCGCAGGGCAGGGAGGACCCCGACGCACCGGACTGCTGCACGAGCCCCAAATGCTTCCGGGAGGGAACAATGCAAAAGTGGGGAACCTGGGGGGTTCTGCAAGGAGGGGGTCCCCGGAATGACTCCCTGAGGTGGCGGACCGTCCAGAAGCCTCACTGTTCCTGGGGATTCACTGAAAAAAAGTCCCGGGCAAAACCACAAAGGGAGACGGGCTTCGGATGGCGCACAGCCCGGCAGCTGGCGACGAAGCCGGCGTCTGAGAGCAGAGCCCCCCGCTGGAAGCCGAAGGCGGGCGGCCGCCAGCAGGAGCGTGGCCCCCACTCGCTCCGCGCCTTCCCTGTCTGAGCCCAGAGGGACAGAGGAAGCGGCCTCTGCAGACCTGGCGAGCCCGCGGGGGGCTCTGACGTGCGTCTGGGCGTGGGGCTCGCAGGGGTGCCCAGTGAGGTACACCTGGGGGAGAGAGCCGGGCTCCCCCTAAGTGTGGGGTACGCCTGGGGGAGAGAGCCTGGCTCCCCATAAGTGCGGGGTACGGCTGGGGAAGAGAGCTGGGCTCCCCACGATTGCTCCCCGAGTCCCCCCCCACACCCCCCAGGGTCCATACCAGCGTCAACGTCGATTCCACGTTCAAAGGCGGCAAAGAACTGCTCGCCTTCGAAGAGCTCCACGGTGTCGGAGGGCTCGGGGCCACGGTACCTGGGATGCAGCCTCCTCAGGGTGGGCTCCACCTGGGGGAGGGGCCGCCCACGGGGTCAGGACCCCTGCCTGCCGCCAGGCTCCGCCCCCCACCCTCCCCCGGCCCTCACCTTCTTTCCGGGCAGGCACTGCAGCAGCACCTGCTCCGGGTCCCGCCGCCTCTGCAGCGCGATGAAGTTCACCCGGTAGAGCCGCAGCCGCTCGTAGACCTTGCGGGCCAGGCCCTCCACGCAGCTCTTGGTGGTGTACCAGAGCCAGTACCTGCGGCCCAGGGTGGGGGTCACAGGGGCCCTCCCTTGGGGGAGGGGGGCTGACAGGGGCTCTGCTGGGGCAGGAGCTGGCATGGCCCTTGGGGGAGCGGGTGTGCCGGGGGGGTGGGGTGGCTGATAGAAGGTTCCCCTGGCAGGACACAAGGCTGGGCCGCCCAGCCCCCCGCCCAGCCCGGGCACTAACCAGGAGAAGTGTGTGACCTGAAAGCGGGCATACAGGTGGGTGAGCTCCAGAGCCACCTGAGCTGTGATGTCGTCCCACGCCGGGACCTGGGGATCCCTGTGCAGCAGATGCAGGCGGCTCCGGTCCAGGCTCAGGCCTGGAGGGGAGAGAGCAAGGAGGGGAAGCCCGGGCCCCCGGCCCCACCTCGGGCCTTGACACGGAAGCCGGACAGCCCCGAGGGGGGCGGGGGTCTCACCTGTGATGCCGGGGGGCAGGGGCAGCTGGACGGTGACCGGACGGAGAAAGCGCTGGGGGCCGTCCTGGGACAGGCAGAGCAGGGGGCTGGCGGCGGCGTGGCCGTCCGCGCCCAGCGCCCAGCCTGGCACCCTCACTACCTGCAGAGGAGAGCGGCAAAAAGCTGGAGTGCAGAACACGACCCCCACTCGCCACCGCCCGCCCGGCCCCTACCTCGGGGATACCTGCATGCGCACGTGCCGGGGCTCGGTGGTGACCCCAGCTGGGAAGATGACCTTGACCTCAGGGTCACCCGAGGAGCAGAGAAGGGCCCCTTGCTGGGGCACCAAGCAGCTGTCTTCCACGGGACGAGAGACCACCAGGAACCAGGAGAAGTGAGGTACTCGGCAGCTGGCCCAGAGCCGCTGGGGGGAGGGCGGGCTCAGGGTCGGCCAGGCCCACCTCGGGCCCAGAACCCGGGCCCGTCCCCATGCCCTCCTATGTTCCCGTGCCCTCCTGTGTCCCTGTGCCCCCCCTGTGTCCCCATGCCCTCCTGTGTCCCTGTGCCCCCTACATTCCCATGCCCTCCTGTGTCCCCGTGCCCCCCTGCATCCCCATGCCCTCCTGTATCCCCGTGCCCCCCTGCATCCCCATGCCCTCCTGTGTCCCTGTGCCCCCTGCGTTCCCGTGCGCTCCTGTGTCCCTGTACCCCCCTGCATCCCCATGCCCTCCTGTGTCCTGCGCCCCCTGCGTTCCCATGCCCCCCTGCATCCCCATGCCCTCCTGTATCCCTGTGCCCCCCTGCATCCCCATGCCCTCCTGCGTCCCCCAACCTTGGGCTTTTCTTCCCGCTCCAAGCGCGTGTCCAGATCCTTCCAGGTGTGGCCGCTCAGGGTCCTGACCACCACCTGACGGCCACGTCGAGCGCGGGGGGACACGAAAGGCAGCCACAGGTGGACTTCCTGTCATGGCACAGAGCGCGCCCTGTCGGTGCCCTGCCCTCCTCCGAGCCCCCCCCCGGGGGTCCCGACCCCGGGCACCAACCTGTAGGAAGGGGGTCCCGTGGGGCCGCAGCTCCAGGACAGCGCTGAGCAGGGCATCGTGGGGGCCCAGCCGGACGAGGCGAGGCTCCGGGGGCAGCTGGCGGTAGGAGACGGTGGTCGGAGCGGCGGTGGCCCCCGGGGGAAAGAGCATGCGGACCCCACAGGCCAGAGCCACGGAGCATCCACGGGAGGTCACGCGGAAACTGTGGAGCCGGAACCCAGAGATGCTGCACTGGAGGGGACGGGGGCCCCCTACCCCTCCCTGCCCTGGGCCCCCCTTCCCACCTGTCTACATCTGAGGCCAGCAGGACTCTGGGAACTTCCGGGGCCGGGTCTTCCCCTGCACCAAACAGTGGGGAGGGTGAGTGGGGCGGTACCGGGGGCCCCCCCTCCCCCCCTCTGGATCTGAGACCACCTGGAGGGGCTGCGGGGATGGGCTCAGGCTCCCCGAGGGGGTTCCCCTGCAGCCGCACGAAGGGGGCCTCCTGGATCTCCCGGGGCACGGCCCGAAGCCTGTTGTCTCTCAGGTCGAGCTGGGCGAGGAGCGGGAGGCGGGCGAGGCTGGGGGGGCACAGAGACTAGCAGGTTGCTGTGCAGGAGCAGCAGCTGCAGAGACTGGAGGCTGGCTGAGGGAAGACAGGGAGGGGGTGAGGGGGAGCCTCTCCGAGCCCCAGCTCCAGCAGCAGGGCCCCCCCTCCCCATTCTCCCTCACCACCTGGAGGAATCAGGGAAGGACCGAGGGGCTCCCTGCACTCACCCATGGAGTCGGGGAGGCTCCGGAGGCGGTTGGAGGCCAGGTTGAGCTCAGTGAGGCTGCTCAGGGCTCCGATCTCTTCCGGCACCACATCCAGCTGGTTCTCGGAGAGGTCCAGCTGCTGCAGGGCACTCAGCTTGGCTATGCCCACCGGCAGTGCCCGCAGGCAGTTGCTGGACACGGAGAGGAAGGTGAGGGCATGGAGGGCACCCAGAGCCTCGGGCAGACTCTCCAGCAGGTTGTGGCTGAGCAGGAGGGCGTCCAGGCTGGTCATCTGGGGGACGCAGGCCGGCAGCGCCCGGAAGCTGTTGAAGCTGAGATCCAGGTGGGCGAGGCACGCCAGGTTGCTCAGGCAGGAGGGCAGCGTGGTCAGGGAGCCCCGCAGGCAGGAGCCCCAGTCGTCACGAAGGTGCCCCCCTGAGGGCAGGGGGGGGCCAGGTCAGGCCAAGAGAGGTGGAGGGATGGGCCCCCAAGCACGGTGATGGGGAGAGAGGGAGGTAGAGAGATGGACAAAGAGACGGTGAGGGAGGAGGCGGGGGCCGAAAGACCCAAGGGAGCCCCGGCCTGCCCGGCCCCCTCCTCCGGCTCCCGGCTCACCTTTGAGGAGCAGATCGGAGCCGCCCTGGCCGTCCTCCCTAGCCTCCGGCGCCTCCGTTCTCTGGTCCTCAAAGGTGAGCCGGGAGCCGGAGGCTAGGGAGGACGGCCAGGGCGGCTCCGATCTGCTCCTCGTTGCAGTTCAGCCGCAGGAACTGGACCTGCTGCAGGCGCGAGCTGCCCTCCCGCAGCAGGCGCAGCAGGAGCCCGCAGCCCCCGGGGTAGACGTCCAGGTTCAGCCTGTCGCTGGCCAGGAGGGAGCCCAGGTCCGGGGCGGCCGCATCCTCAGCATCCTCCTCCGCATCTCCTTTCTGCTCCTCCTCCCCCTGGGCCCCCACCTGGTGCCTGGTGGCCTGGGCATGTCTCAGCGTGCCAGGAAGGCGGGCAGAGGCAGGGCTGGGGGTCTCCAGGGGGATGGCTGCTTGGAGAGAGAGAAGAAGTGAGAAAATCGGAGGGAGGAGGCAGAGGCAGGGACCGA
>JAJPUD010022340.1:0-21595 GCA_023553655.1 Myrmecobius fasciatus | reverse complement strand
TACCACTTCACACCTGTCAGATTGGCTAAAATGACAGGAAAAGTTAATGATGAATGTTGGAGGGGTTGTGGGAGGGCTGGGACACTGATGCATTGTTGGTGGAGCTGTGAATGGATACAGCCATTCTGGAGAACAATTTGGAGCTATGCTCAAAAAGTTATCAAACTGTGCATAACCTTTGACCCAGCAGCATTTCTATTGGGCTTATATCCCAAAGAAATTCTAAAGAAAGGAAAAGGCCCCACATGTGCAAGAATGTTTGTGGCAGCCCTTTTTGTAGTGGCTAGAAACTGGAAATTGAATAGATGCCCTTCAATTGGAGAATGGCTGAATAAATTATGGTATATGAATATTATGGAATATTATTGTTCTGTAAGAAATGACCAGCAAGATGATTTCAGAGAGGCCTGGAGAGACTTACATGAACTGATGCTGAGTGAAATGAGCAGAACCAGGAGATCATTATACACGGCAACAACAGTACTATATGACAATTAATTCTGATGGACATGTCTCTCTTCAACAATGATATGTTTCAAACCACCTCCAATTGTTCACTGAAGAAAGCCATATACACCCAGAGAGAGGGATGCGAAATGTGGACCACAACATAACATTCTCATACTCCTTGATTGATGTTTGCTTACATTGTGTTTCCTTTATCTGATATATCGTTTGTGTAGACAAGATTTTTCTTGCACAACAATGACAAGTTTGGAAATATGTATACATATATTCGATTTGCCAATATTTTAACATAATTAACATGTAGTGGATATCCTGCCATCTAGGGAAGGGGTGGGGAAGTTGGGGGGAAAAAATTTGTAACAGAAAGCTATGTAAGGGTTATTGTTGAAGAATTACCCACACATATGTTATGCAAATAAAATAAAATTAAAAAAAATAACACATTAACCATCATATTATTTTTTTACATTATTCTTCAATTGTATTATTCTGTTTTTGTAAAGAAAATAAAATAAATAACAAAATAAAATAAACTTTTAAAAACCAAAAAAAAGCTTTAATAAAAAATAATAAATTAAATACCAATTTTTAAAAAAAGAAAAAAGGAACAATGCTGGATCAAAGTTCGTGCAGAGTTTTATAGTCCTTTAGGCATAGTTCCAAATTGCTCTCCAGAATAGTTGAATCAGTTCACAACTTCACCAACAATGTATTAGTGTACCAGTTTTCCCACATCCCCTCCAACATTCCTCCTTATCTTTTTCTGTCATCTTAGTAGTAACTTGGAGTTGTCTTAATGTGCATTTCTCTGATCAATAGTGATTTAGAGCACCTTTTCATATAACTAGAAAGTTTTAATTTTTTTCCTCTGAAAATTATCTGTTCATATCTTTTGGCCATGTGTCAATTGGAGAACAGCTTGAATTCTTATAAATTTGAGTCAATTTTGTATATATTTTTGAAATAAGGACTTTACCAAAACCTTTAATTGTAAAAAATTTTGCCCAGCTTATTGCTTCCCTTGTAGTCTTGTCTGCGTTGGTTTTACTTGGGGGAAAAAATCTTTTTAACAATATAATCAAAGTTATCCTTTTTGTATTCAGTAATGTGCTCCACATTACTTCTTTGGCCACAAATTCCTTCCTTCTCCACAGATCTGAGAGATAAACTATCCTTTGTTCTTCTAATTTGCTTATAAATATCATTCTTTATGTCTATATCATAAACTCATTTCAACCTTATCTTGGTATTTAGGGTATTAGGTGTGGGTCAATGCCTATTTTCTGCCATACTAATTTCCAATTTTTCCAGCAGATTTTATCAAATAGTAAACTCTTATCCCAAAATTTGGGTGTTTTGGGTTTGTCAAACACTAGATTACTATAGTCATTGACTATTTTGTCCTGTGAATCTAGCTTATTTCACTGACTCACTACACTATTTCTTATCCAATTCCACATGGTTTGATGATGTTTTCCCCAAGGTATACTTTTCTTTTTTCTTTCCCTTTCTCCCTCCTCCCCAGTATTTTGCTTCTATTACCTCCCTCAAACAGCATTCCCCTTTTATAGCCCTTCCCCCTTTCTTATCTTTCCCTTTCTATTTCTGTTTTCACTTCTCTTAGCCTCCCCCACTCCTTTCCCCTTTCCCCTTCCTACTTCCCTATTGTCTCATAGAGACAAGTTTTTCTGTGAAGCTAAATGTCTGTTATTCTCTTTTTGAGCCAAATCTGACGAAACTAAGATTCACACAATGCTCATTACTTTCCCTTCTTTCCCTCAATTGTAATGGGGTTTTTTTGCCCCGCAATGAGATGTAATTTACCCCATTTTAACTCCATTTTCTTCTTCTTACAGTAAATCCTCTTTCCTGCTCTTGTTTCTTTTTTATATCATCACAATAAAATCATATTATACCTGCACTTTTTAAGTATACCCACAATATAGATACAGATTGAAAGAGTTAAACATATCAGCATCCCGGATGGGGATTTTTAATTTTTAAAAGGAAATTATTTTTTCTTTTCTTTTTATCTTTTTATCTTTCTCTTGAGGTCTGCATTTAAAGATCAAATTTTCTATTCAGATCTGGTTTTTTTCATCAGAAATAAATGAAATCCACCTGTTTCCTTGAATTTCCATCTTTTCTCTGACAAATAATGCTTAATTTTGCTGGATAGTTGATCTTTGGCTACAAAGCAAATTCCTTTGCCTTTCAGAATATCAGATTCCATGCCCTTCAATCCTTTAAAATGGAAGCTGCTAAGTCCTGGGTGATCTTAATTGTGTCTCCTTGATATTTGAATTGCTTCCTTCTGGCTGCTTCCAATATTTTCTCCTTTATCTGATAATTCTGAAACTTAGCTACAATGTTCCTTGGAGTTTTCATTTTGGGGTCTCTTTCAGGAGGTGATTGATTAATTCTTTCAATGGCTATTTTACCCTCTAGTTCAGGACACCAGTTTTTCTTAATGATTTCTTGAAAGATGATGTCTAGCATGGCTCTCTTCAACAATGAAATGTTTCAAACCACTTCCAATTGTTTAGTGAAGAAAGTCATATACACCCAGAGAGAGGGATGTGAAATGTGGACCCCAACATAACATTTTCATGCTCTCTATTGATGTTTGCTTGCATTGTGTTTCCTTTCTTTGATTTTTCTTTCTTGTAGATATGATTTCTCTTGCACAAAAATAAGTGTGGAAATATGTATACATATATTCGATTTGTCAAGTATGTTAACATAATTAACATGTAGTAGATATCCTGCCATCTAGGGGAGGGTGGGGAGTGGAGGGGGAAATTTTGTAACAGAAAGCTTTGTAAGGATTAATGTTGAAGAATTACCCATATGTTTTGCAAATAAAAAGTTTTAATAATTAAAAAAAAGAAAGATGATGCCTAGGCTCTTTTTGTTTCATCTTGGTTTTCAGGAAGTCCAATAATTCTTAGATTGTATTTCCTAGATTTATTTTCCAGGTCAGTTGTTTTTCCAATGAGATATTTTACATTTTCTTCCATTTTTTTTCATTTTTTTGTTTTCTTTGACTAATTCTTGAATTCTCATTGAGTCCTTCACTTCCATTCATTCAATTCTAATTTTTAGTGAAATATTTTCTTCAGTTAGCTTCCTTTCACATTTGGCCAATTGAACTTTTAAATGAGGTATTTTGTTGATTGAATATTTTGTTCCATTTCACAAATTCTGTTTTTCAACAAATTGGTTTCTTTTTCAAATCTGTTTTGTAAGGAGTTATTTGCTTTTCCATTTTATAAAATCTATTTTGTAAGGAGTTATATGATTTTTCCATTTCATAAATTAATTTTAAGGAGTTTTCTTCAGATAATCTCTGTTTCCTTTTTCAAACTTTCTTGCAAAGTTCTCATTTCCTTTCCCCATTTTTCTTCTAACTCTCTTTTAAAACCCTTTTTGAATTCTTCCAGGAAAGTCTTGTGATATGGTTACCAACTCTTCTCATCCTTTGGGGTTTCATCTGGAGATGATTTGTCTCTAGGATCTTAAGGTTTCAGATCTCTTCTTTTCTTTATCCACAGAAATTATCTATAGTCAGAGTTCTTTTTGCTTTTTTGCTCATTTTTTTTTAAGTTGAGGTCTGGTCTTAGGGCAAAGGAGAGATTGTCCCAAGCTTCCTCTACAAGTTAACAGAAGCTTTAGGCTGCTCTGGGCCAGCATTGCTGACTTCCTTCTGGTGCTTTTTGGGTGTGGCTAGGTCCAGTGTTATTCTGAGCTGTAGCCAGAACAGAGTAGCCAAGATATTGTATTTTGGCTAAGAGTATCCCAGTAGATTCCCTGGTGTGTCGTCACCACACAACCCTGGGTCCCTGTGCTGCATCTATGCTCATCTACTCTCCCCTTGCCAGACTGAAACAGATATTTTCTGAAGTTCTTCCATGATATCTTCCTCTGGGAATTTGTTACACTTCAAATATTTGTAGGTTCTGTCACTCCAAAACCAGTTCAGAGGTTTGATCTAATGTTGATTTGAGGGATGCCAAGAGGAGCTTAGATAAAGACCTATCTATTTTCTGCCATCTTGGCTCCACCCTCTAACTGTATATTTCAATAAAAGAACTTTTTGGCTTCAAATTATTTTTAAAAAAATGTTTCCTTAGTTCTTCCCTTCATCTTTGCCAATGTAGACATCTTTGTAAATGTATTAACTTTCTTTTAAATACTGAACATTATTTGTAAAAATTGTGTAATATCAGCTTAAGTATTTTCTCCTATAGAAAGGACAATTTGATGCTATTGTATCTTTGAGAGACACTCTATATAAAAGATTTGTTACATGACAAGATGACTTAAGATGATAGCACTCTCATAGGAGATGCCAAAAATCTTCTTTTGAGATGACAAGCATCTAAAAAAGGTGGTTTAATTGGTATTCCATGAAAGCTTATTGAAGAGACACTTTTCCTGACATTGTTGTTGAGAAAAAGACTTCTTCCTTGAGAGAAATGTTAAGAGAATTGTTGATAGGAGATTTTTAATCTTCCCTCTAATCCTCAACAGCTGTGTAGTCTTGGTTGAGTTACTTAAGGTCTCTGGCTTTTAGTTTCCACATCAATAAAATTTACTAAGTGCTTTCACCTGGATTCTTTCATTTGCCTATCAGAAAACCACTTCAGGGAAGAAGGCAGGTATTTCTATCCCCATTTTATGGATGAGCACATAGCTAGTTGCTTGGTACAGTCATAAAGATATGACTTGAGCTATTGATTTCAGGATACTAATTATATCAGTTGTCACTCCTTTTACTGAGATATCACTTAAGGTGAAGATATCTATATTCTGTCTAGTATCCTTTCTCACACATTCTACAAATAAAAAATTCAGTTCCACAAAATGTATTAAAAATCTGCCATATGCATGGTCCTTTACTAGACCTTAGAAGAAACACAAATGCCAAGTGAATTATTTCATCTCTGATTTTCTTATAATTTGTATGCTTTTCTGACTAACAATTAAATAATATGACTAAGCCCAAGGGAATGTAATATTGCATTTATCAATTTCTCCATTAAGGGATCCCTCTTCTCTGGATCCAGGTATGTGGCCTAAATCAGACCTATGATGACTGGTTTCTTATGAGAGGCTATGTTAGTCTCCATTTTCTTGTATTTTTTAGGCTTATTAAACCTTTACCTTGGTATGAAAGGGACAAATTATTTAAAGCTTAGGTTGTGGCTCATGTCCAGCATCTCCCTAATGAGAGAAGTATAAATGTATAATATGTACTCTATGATTTAATATTTATATTTTATCCAGTCACATGTAAAACACATTTTTATATTTGTTTTTGAAACTTTGAGTTCCGGATTCTCTTCTTTCCTCCACACACACCCTTCATTGAGAAGGAATATGTAAAGTTATGCAAAATATCTCCATAAAAGTCTTATTGCAAAAGAAAACAGAAATATTTTCCTATCTCCCCCAAGACTACTATCAAGAAAAGTAAGTTTTTAAAAAAATATATGCTTCAGTCTTCATTCAGATACAGTCAGTTCTTTCTCTGGGTATAGAAAGCATTTTTCATCCTTCAGTCCTTCAGAATAGTTTTAGATCATTGTTTTGCTGAAATTGGTGAAGTCATTCACAGCTGGTCATACAACAACTTTGTATTTTTATGTGCCTAGTACATCTTACTTTGCTTGAATTCATGAAGAACTTTCCATGTTTTTCTGATAGCATCCTGCTCATCATTTCTTATAGAGCAATAATATTATATTATAATCACATATCACAGTTTATTCAGTCATTCTCCAATTGATAGGCATCCCCTCAATTTTCAATTATTTGCCCTGAGGAAAGAATTGCTATAAATTGTTTTTGTACATATAAATTCTTTTCTTTTAAAAATTATCTTTTGGAATTCATGCCTGGTAATGATATTGTTAGATCAAAGGCTATACATGATTTTATAGACCTTTGAACACAGTTCATATTTTTTGACCATTTATCAAGTGGGAATGGCTCTTATTTTTTATATAAATTTGACTCAATCACATTTGAGAAATGAGGCTTTCATCAGAGAAACTTGTTTCAAAATTCTTTTCATGGTTACTGTTGCAAATGGTATTTCTCCCATTTATTCTATTCTTTTTTTTCCCTTTCACCTTGTATCTCCTCAAAAGTGTGTTTTTCTGACTACCTTCTCCCACAATATGTCCTTTCTTCTATCATCCTACCCCCACTTTCCTGCAGGATAAGATGGATTTCTATACACATATTGAATGTGTATTTTATTTTCTCTTTGAGTCAGTTCTGATGGGAGTAAAGTTTACTCCCTCCCTGTCTTCTTCTGTCCTCCTCTTCTCCTTCATTTTAAAAAAAGCTTTTTCTTGCCTTTTATATGGCAGAAAATTTACACCATTCCATCTGTCCTTTTCCCTTTCCCTTTCCTTCAATACATTTTTCTTACTTCTTGATTTTATTTTGTTTTTTAGTTATTATCCCTTCATATTTAAGTCACACCTGTGCCCTCTGTCTATATATAATCCTTCTAATTACCCTAATAATGAGAAAATTCTTGTGATTACAAGTATCATCTTCCCATGTAGAAATGTAAACAAATAAAGCTTGGCAAGTCCCTCATGATTTCCATTTCCTGATTACCTCCTTATGCTTCTCCTGAGTCCTGTATTTGAAAATCTGATTTTCTATTCAGCTCTTGTCTTTTCATCATGAATGTTTCAAAGTCCTTTAGTTCACTGAATTTTTCTTTTCTCCTGAAGGATTATATTCAGTTCTGCTGAGTAGGTAATTCTTGGTTGTGATCCTAGCTCCAATGTTTTCTGGAATATCATATTCCAAGCCCACCAGTCCTTTAATGAAGAAGCTACTAAATCTTGTGTTATTCTTACTGTGGGATCTACTATATTTGAATTGTTTTTTTCTGAATGTTTACAATATTTTCTCCTTGACCTGGAAGTTCCAGAATTTGTCTATAATATTCCTGGGATTTTTTGTCTTGAGATCTCTTTTAGGAGGTGATCAGTAGATTCTTTCACTTTCTATTTTGCCCTATGGTTCTAGAAAATCAGGACCAATAGTTTATAAATTATCTCTCCTAGATCTGTTTTTTAGGTCAATTGTCTTTCCAGTGATATATTTCACATTGTTTTCTATTTTTTCATTCTTTCAGTTTTGTTTTATTGTTTCTTGATTTCTCATAAATTCATTAGCTTCCATTTACTCAGTTGCAATTCTTAAGGAATTATGTTCTTCTATGAGCTTTTGTACCCCCTTTTCCATTTGGCGAATTTTGCTTTTAAGGCATTCTTTTCCTCATTGCATTTCTATTTCCTTTTGTAAAACTCTCATTTCTCTTCCCAGTTTCTTACTTGATTTTTAGAATCCCTTTTGAGCTCTTCCATGGTCTGAAACCAATTTTTATTTTTCTTAGAGTCTTTGGATATGAGTTTTGACTTCATTATTATTTTCTGAGTGTATATTTTGATCTTCCTTATTAACAGTTTTCTATGGTCTGAATCTTTTTCTGTTTATTGCTCCTTTCCCCAGCCCAGTACTGAGCTTTTAACTTTCCAGGGCAGAGGGTGCAATGAATTAAGCTTCAAGGATTTTGAGCAACTGTTTTCAGAGATTCTTTTAGGGACCTATACTATGAGGTAGTACTGCTATCCAAATCTAAGTATGGGCAAAGCAACAGTCTTGACAGAGTGCCAGAAAAGAGGCCTCCTGCAATCTCCCTCTGATCAGCTGTTTAACACTCCCCATCTGTAGGTTGAGATCTCTAGAAGCCACTGCTATCCCTACCCAGGTCCCTGCCATGGTCACTATCACTGCAGAGGTCACTGCTGCTGCTACTGTTGACTCAGTGACTCATAGAACATGTTCTTAGCCTCCTGGGGCTCCACTCACACCCTACTGCATCAAACCTTTTTTACTAAGTGGTCCTTGATGTCTGTGGGCTGAGAGATCTGATAATGCCCTGCCACTGGAGTTGATTCAGAGGCCCTACTACCTGCTCCTGGTTTCCTGAGGCCTGGGCTATGCTTACATTGCCTATATTGTCCCATACCCTGCTTGTCTTTAAGACTCACTTAGGTGCAACAGGCCCCTCCTGCCAATCTTCTAAACTGCTTTTGTCTGGAAATATTGTTCCACTCTTGTCTTTTTGTGGGTTCTGATCCTCTAAAATTAAAGATATTTAAAGTGGTTTAGGGTAGAACTCAGGTGAGTCTCTGCCTTTACTTTACAATCTTGGCTCCACTTCCATAATATACACAATATACATTTGAGATCAGGAATGAACTAGCTATTTATTTCCTATACACAAAAAAGAAAAACGTAACACAAAATACTTTTGAGCATACAAAAAGACAAACTAAACTAGTAGTAATACTGCCTATTCTTATGTTATTCTACCCTAAAGTCATCTGCCTGAGCTCAGAACTCTCTCCCTCCAAGTTCATATCTCCTGAAAAATCTCAATTTGAACTTATTCACTTATCAGTAGAATCCAAATGCAGTATAATTGTTGGTAGGATTATGGTAACTGAATTCCCATTCAATTCCAGACAAATGTATTTAGGATTTCCAGACTTCTTGAGTTCATAAAGTAGTCTCTAAGCCCAAGTGACAAGTCAGATACTTGTCCATTTGACATCAGGAGATAATAAACACAAAAGAGGATGACCAACTGCTTTGTCTGTCATGAGACAAAGATGAATGATAGGGTAAGTAACTCCTTTGCTGCCCCTCACAGGAAGTAGCTTAAAATAATCCTGCTAAATTTGGAAAACCAACAGTGAGAACTCAATCCTAAAATCTCAATCCTAAAAAAAATGGCAAGGAATGTTTAAGTTATTGAACTATTGTGCTTATTTCACTTGTCACCAAGGTGATGTTTAAAATTCTGTAAGCTACACTTCAGCAATGTGTGAACTGAGTAATCATCAGAAAAATAGGTTGGTTTTTAAAGAGGCAGAGGAACTAGAGACCAAATTTCCAACATTCACTAGATTATGGAGAAAGCAAGGGAGTTCCAGAAAAACATCTGCTTCCGATTTATTGACCACACAAAAATCTTTGACTATGTGCATCACAAAAATATGTGGGAAGACCTCAAACAAATGGGACATTTTATTTGTCTGCTGAGGAGTCTGCATACTAACCAAGAAGCAGCATTTAGTATAGGACATGAAACAAATGATTGATTTAAGATTTGAAAAGCAGTATGACAAGTTATTTCCTTAACTTATATGCAGAGTGAGGCAGCTAGGTGGCACAGTGGATACAGTACTAGCCCTGAAGTCAGGAAGTCCTGAGTTCAAATCTGGCCTCAGACACTTAACACATTCTAGCTGTGTGACCCTAGGCAAGTCACTTAACCCCAATTGCCTCAGCAAAAAAAAAGAAAAAAAAAAACTTATATGCAGAGTTAAATGCCAGGTTGGAAGAATCAATATTTGGAATTAATTTTTCCAGCAGAATTTCAACAATTTTAGATATGGAGATGATACTACTGTGAGAAAGTGAAGAGGAATTAAGAAGCCTTTTAATGAGGATGGAAAAGGAAAATGTGAAAGCTGGATTGAAGTTTAATAACAAAAAAATCTAAGATCTTAACAATTGGTCCCATCATTTTCTGGCAAATAGAAGAAGAAATAGAAGTAGTATAAGATTTTATATTACTGGATTCAAAGATTACTAAAGATAGCCACTATGGCCATGAAGTTAAAAGATCGTTACTCTATGAAAGGAAAGCATTGGGAAATCTGGACAGCATAATGAAAAGCAGAGATATCACCTTACCAACAAAAGTCCATATACCTAAAGCTATGCTTTTTCCAGTAGCAATGTGTGGCTGTAAGAGTTAGAGCATAAGAAAAGCTAAGAGCTGCAGAACCGATGCTTTAAAAATGTAATGCTGGAAAAGGCATTTTGAGAATATTTGGATAGCAAGGAGATAAAATTAATTAATACTTTAAAAATTAAGTCAGACTATTCACTGGAAAGCCAAATATTGAAGCTGAAGCTTAAATACTTTGGCCACATAATAAGAAGATGAGACACTGGAAAAGACCCTGAGGTTCAAAAAGATTAAAGGCAAAAGGAAAAGAGAATGACAGATGATGAAATGGATAGATAATATCATGGAAACAACAAACACAAACTTGAAAAGACTTCAAGAAATAGTGGAGGATAGAAGGGCATGGCATGCTATGGTCCATGAGATCACAAATAGTTAGACTTTACTGAGTGATTGAACAACAACAAATATGTTCTATACACAGCTAGAGAGGAAGAGAGTACTAAAGATAGGATCATTTCCTTTAGCCAATGAATCATTAGATCTTCCTACTTAGTATAAAATAAAGAGAATGCTTCATCATTTCAAAATGTTCAAGCTCATCAGCCAGAGGCTGGATTGGCAGCTTTGTGTGTGTGTGGTTGCATCTATTAAAAAGTAAATTAAGTTGTGCATATATTTTCTCATACTTCTTCCTAATTGTGTTTGCATATTACAGAATCCTGCTTGTCCTGGCTCTGCTTTTAGTTGTCAAACCTTTTGAGCGAAGAAACTTAAGAGATTCTTTGTAAACATCCCACAGTGCCTAATATGGTATTCTGGAAGCAGAAGGATGTGACAGGTATTGATAACTAATTATTTCATGTCAGTATTTTGAATATAGTTTTAAATGAATGAAATTAGTATCATTTGGTATTTGCTCTGGCATCAATCATTATTTATCCAGGACAAAAAGCTTGACAAAATGTTGGTTTTAGATATGTTATGAGATATAAAACCAAATAGGAAGAAAATAAAGCATTATCAGCTTGGAAAAGCAACCATAATTTGGATACTTTAAGTCAGTGTATTGGAAAGATTGCATATTTTGCGATGATGGGATCTATGTCTGAATCTTGCTTCTGAAACTTACAGACTTGTGACCATAGCCAAGTAACTTATCTTTTGAGGGACTCAGTTGTCTTATTTCTAAATGAGAAATTTGAATTAGATGGTTTTTAATGTGCTTTCTAGCTGTAAATCTTGAGTACTCTGGGAATTTGGAAAAGACATTCTCACAGGCATCATAATTTTTCTTCCCTTTATACGCACCAAACATTTAACTTTTTTGGTTGTTATTTTATTTGGGGATGAATAAAATTCTTCAAGTGGATCTCCAATTCAGATCTAAATGATTTGAGAAACACAAGTTTTTGGTGATCCCAGCTCCATTTACACTTTTGGAAAAACCTCTTTTAAAAGAATTTGGGATCAAGTGGGATTTATATCAGGAAGGCAGAATTGGTTCAATATTAAGAAAACTATCAGCATAATTGATCATTTCAATAATAAAACCACCAGTATCTCAATAGATGATGAAAATGCTTTTGATAAAATAAAGCTCCTATTCCTATTAAAAATACTAGAGAAGATAGGAATAAAGGGAGTGTTCCTTTATAGTAATAAATTATATCTACCTAAAAATCATCATCAAGCTTCATATATAACAGTGATAAGATAGAAACCTTCCCAATAAGATCAAGGGTGAAGCAAGAATGACTATTATTACCAGTATTATTCACTACTCTACTAGAAATGTTAACTATAGTTATAAGAGGAGAAAAAAATTGAAGGAATTAGAATAAGGCAATGAGGAAACAAACCTATAACTCTTCAAGCAAAACTATCACTCTTTATAGATGATATAATGGTATATTTATGGAATCTTAGAGAATCAACTAAAAACCTACATGAAATAATTAACAACTCTAACTGTTACAGGTTACAAAATAAACCCACACAAATTATTAACATTTCTATATATTACCAACAAAACCCAGAAATAAGAGAGAGAAGAATAAATTTCATTTAAATCAATTGTAGAAAATATAAAATACTTGGGAATCTACTTGTCAAGAAAAACCTAGGAACTATATGAGCACAATTACCAACATTTTTCATACTAAAATAGTCCAGATATAAATATTTACACAAAGTAGGTGTCTGCCTTTTGCTACTCATTCTCACTCAGTCATCTATTCCTACATGTATATATCAGCAGGGATTTACAGAGCCAAAAACAGATCTCACACTCCATTAGAGATCTCCTTCTAAACTGACATCTAACAATTGGTGACTAATCTTTGGATTAGAAAAGTCATCCAGGTTGCAAACCACTAACTCTATTATGCTCTATATACCTCATCTGTTTGACCCAGTGAATAACTTGAATTATTTATTAAAAAGTGATTAAACTATGCCTATGGCATTCCTTTGATTTCAGTCTATTACCTTATCAAAAAAGGCAGAGGGAAATGGAGTCTGGCATGACCTCTTGATGTTTCTGCCTCTGAGATTTCTGTTTAGTTTTCTAGTTGTTCTTTAATACAGTAAGTATTACCTTCATTCTACTATTCTGAAAGGAATAGAATAAGCATTTGTATTGTGCCCATTATGTGCCAGAACTTTGCTAAGAATTTTATAAATATTAACTCATTTAATTTTCACAACAATGGGAGGAAGGTGATATTATCTCCATTCTGCAGTTGAGATAACTGAGTCCAGCAGAGGCTTAATGAATTGCCCAGGGTCATATAGCTATTAAGAGTCTGAGGTCAATATGAACTCAGGTATTTCTGACTTCAAATGGAGATTAGGTATGTTACATTTTATCCCTTCCCAAGGATTTTCCAATACCTTTAGGGGGAAGATGAATGTCTAGAATCTGTAAATGGCTCTAATAATTGGTGTTCAGTCCATATTCAAGTATGTGGTAGGTTTCCTATTCTTTAGTTCCATTTATCAATTAGCACTTGTATTAGCTTTTAAAAAGAAATGATTTATTTCAAGAGAATATTAGGAAATACACAAAGAGTTTAGCTAAGTTTCCATAGAACAAAGTTCTAAGTCCAAAATCTCCAAGTGTCCTGGCTTCTCAGTACTTCCAGACAAAACTGGCTAACTGCAATTTCCTGCCTGTTTTCTGTCTTCATGCTCAGCATGGCTCAAGTTCCTGATCAGGTGGAACTCACTACAAATACCTGAAAAGGAGGACAAATAAGAAACAGAAAAAGAAGCACCTAAGCTCATTATTTGAAGTCATAGAATGGAAAGACAAAAGAAAAAAAAAAGTATTTATTTTCCCTGGTTCAGTTTTTGGTACTCACACTGTAGGTAAACTGTGACTGGTCATTATCCTCTGGAAATATGAGGAAAGAGTATATAAGAAAGACAGAAAAGATCTTGTCTGCCAGTTTTAGAGTCAGTCTATTCTGACTATATCCAATAAAGGCAGGTTATTCCCTTGGCAGGCAGCTAAGTAGCAGTGTCCTTGTCTGAACTTAAGAGGACCTCAGTTCAAATTTGAACTCAGACACTTGTTACCTAATTCTACCCTCAGTTCTTAAACTATAATATGAACTAAAATAAGGAATGGCAAATCTCTCCAGTTTTCCAAGAAAACTACAAATGTCAGAGTCAGATATAACTAAATTAACAGAACAACTCCCATCAGTCAGGTTATTTGAGATATTTCCCGCTTAGGTTATTTGGGTAAGAGTAGAGCAAGTCCTCTTAACACAACATTTTAGAATTTTATCCAGAAAAAATAGAAATTCATTAGCCTTTAATTGTAGAGACTTTGTTCTCTTCTTTCTTTTAAAAATTCAAGCAAATTTGTCTGTCACCAATATCTTCATCTATCCTCCCCTTAATTTCTACATCTTTTTTTTTCTTCTTTGCCTCCTTTTTTCCTGTTGAGTGAAGTGCATTTTTATGCCCAACTAGTATGTGTGTATGCGTGTGTGTGTATGTGTGTGTGTGTTTATTATTTGCTTCTATGGCAGCTTTAGATAAGAATGAGTTTCAAATAGCAACTACTCGCCCCTTCTTTTCTTACCTTTGAATGTGCTGGCAAAGGCACCTCAAAGGGACTTTTCAAGAAAAGCAATCTGCTCCTGGCATTTGTTTCTCCCAGATTATTGTAGCCCTTGCTGATCACTATTATCAGTAATAGAACCAGAGATAAACATGAATCCAGCTCTTAGGAAATAGGTATTAACTATTTCTTAATCATTTGTTTTCATTTTTATTGTTCTTTAGGCTTAAGTGGGGGGTTAATCTAAGAATACTGGGAAAGGGAAAGGAATGATAGAGGACAGAGATGGTAAGAAAACGTGGCTGGGTGCAAACATTTAATGAGATCAGGTGTGAGCCATATAATTCCCCAGCCCACAAAAGCATGAAGTCTGATTTCATAATCAGAAGTGGGACTCATCATCTGGAAGTAATTTCATGATTACTTTACGGCAATGCCTATTCCTTCTTTAATAAGAAGCAAACAAGCAAGCATGGACCCAGAGAGAGCCAGCCTACATTTTTCTTCCTTGGACCATTCTGGTGAGTACACAGAAAAGTCAGCAATTATTTTATAGATCATATATCCACTCATGGATATGTAACCCCTTGGAATGCAGGAAAGACTGCCTGAGGCAGGTAGTGCTGAGTGCTCAATTTTATGTTTTTAAAAGATGAACAAAATACCCAATTGGCCTTAATAGAGTCCAAATCTAAGTTGTACTTCTAAAATGATATCTGTTTGAAAGGAAATATATTTGTATGTGCTTAAACAAGTATGTAAAGAATTTGTGAATTCATCAGGGTAGGGAAACTCCTACTATTAGTTCTTTCTACACAATGCATATAGGATTGCCTATGTTGATCCTAGGAAGAGGTTCAAATGGTTGATTTACTCAGTGTCACAAAGTTTGTAATGTCTAAAACAATATTTGAATGAAAGTTTTCCAAGTACAGAGCTCTAAGCAATGCTCTCTCTCCCTTTTCTCACTTTTTACAATTCTTCTTTGATCTCTTTGTCCTCACTCTCTTCTCTATCTCTCTGCCTCAGCCTCTCCAGTTCTTTTATTCTGAAAGACAGAACTTCTTAGACTGACACTATACTAAACAAATTTTTAAAGGAAAAAGTATGGTTCTTAAGTCAAATAATTAATGGCAAACTATATTTAAAATAAATATGTACATATTTGAGGTTTTAGAATATCATACTATGTTTTATTTTATTTTATTTGCAAAACATATGTATGGGTAATTCTTCAACATTAACCCTTACATATCTTTCTGTTACAAATTTTCCCCCCAACTCCCCACCCCTCCCCTACATGGCAGGATATCCACTACATGTTAATTATGTTAAAATACTTGACAGATCGAATATATGTATACACATTTCCACACTTATCATTGTTGTGCAAGAAAAATCGGATCTACAGGAAAGACATATCAGATAAAGGAAACACAATGTAAGCAAACATCAATCGAGAGTATGAGAATGTTATGTTGTGGTCCACATTTCACCTCTCTCTGGGAGTATATGGCTTCCTTCAGTAAACAATTGGAAGTGGTTTGAAATATTTCATTGTTGAAGAGAGCCATGTCCATCAGAATTGATCATCATATAGTATTGTTGTTGCCGTGTATAATGATCTCCTGGTTCTGCTCATTTCACTCAGCATCAGTTCATATAAGTCTCTCCAGACCTCTCTGAAATCGTCCTGCTGGTCATTTCTTACAGAACAATAATATTCCATAATATTCATATACCATAATTTATTCAGCCATTCTCCAATTGAAGGGTATCTATTCAATTTCCAGTTTCTAGCCACTACAAAAAGGGCTGCCACAAACATTCTTGCACATGTGGGGCCCTTTCCTTCCTTTATGATTTCTTTGGGATATAAGCCCAATAGAAATGCTGCTGGGTCAAAGGGTATGCACAGTTTGATAACTTTTTGAGCATAGCTCCAAATTGCTCTCCAGAATGGCTGGATCCGTTCACAGCTCCACCAACAATGTATCAGTGTCCCAGCTTTCCCACATCCCCTCCAACATTCGTCATTATCTTTTCCTGTCATTTTAGCCAATCTGACAGGTGTGTAGTGGTACCTCAGGGTCGTCTTAATTTGCATTTCTCTGATCAATAGTGATTTGGAGCATCTTTTCATATGACTACAAATAGTTTTAATTTCATCCTCTGAAAATCGTCTGTTCATATTCTTTGACCATTTATCGATTGGAGAATGGTTTGAAGAATATCATACTATGTTTAAATAATTCAAGTCAACCTATTGAGACAGGTTATGTCTAAAGGAAGAATTTGACTTTGATTCTTGACAAAATCCTGTAACTTATCAAAAATGATACTTTGTAAATTTTTAGAAAGGTTATGATGATCATTTTCATCACACCAAACTTGCCCGATTTTCTTTTTTGAAGGTCTAACTAGATTGATCCAAGAAATACTATAGTCAATAGCAAATGTGCATTTCAGGAGGGCATTTGTCAGAATATCTCTCAATATCCTTTTGGACAAGATATAGAAGAGTGTATTGTAGGATAATATAGCTAATCAATTTAAGTCAATGTACATTTATTAAGAGCATATATTTACTAGGAACTGTATCAGACTCTACAGATACAAAGAAAAGCAAAAACAGTCAATCTTCTCAAGGAGTTCTCATTCTAATGGGAAAGACAACATACACACAGGTATGCACAGACTATGAGGAGACAGACAGACAGATGGCAACTAATTGGGAATTCAAATACAAAGAAGTGAAGGACAATCTAGAGAAAGAAAAGCAAAAAGCAATAACATCAAAAGAAAACATTCTGTCTATTGAAGCAAAACATCAATCTTGAAGATAGGATGTATACAGATTACCTAAGGAAAATAGGTGTCCTAGAGGAACATGAAATATTCTCAACAATAGTAAAGGTGAATAGAACTTCTGAACACAGAAAATGAGATGCCAATTTATCAATTGAAAGAAATCATAGATTGCCTTCAGAAACAAATTCTGCAAATGACTAAGAGAAATACATTCAAATACAAGGGAAAGGAAAATCAAACGACACAAGATTATTCTGTTTCCACTGAAAAATGCAGAAGGAAATGGAAAGTATGGTCTGAAAAGCAATGGAGCTCAGATGCAGCTTGTATAAACAGGAGAATGAATGCACAGAGACAGCTGCTCCTGGACTGTGTACTTGACTTGAGACTTCCAGCCCTAAGAGAAGAGACTTTTGATCCACTTTGCCCACTTACCCATGTGTCTGTTTTCTATCCAACAACACTCAAGTAAGTGTGTGTCCCAACATGTCCCCTGTGCATTCGTTTTCTTGTTTCTGGCCCCACGTGCTTCTCCTCCTGCGCTTGCTTCTCTGACCCTGACATATTCTTAAAATGTTTTAAGCACTTCCTTCCATGAGAGCATGACCTTTTTTCTTGCATCCTTTCCTCTCTTCCTTCCTCATGTACTCAGACAAATATGCACTATATAAAAATAGCTTTATATAGAAGTCTGTAAAATGTCACTTACATAAAATAAGAACTGGCTACAAATAATTTCTTTCAGGTAATTTGCAATATTTTTCCTATTAACTTGGGTGCTCCTGATTTTGACTATAATAGTCTTAGGAATTTTCTTTTGGGGTTTTCTTTCAAGACATGACTGGCAAATTATTTCAATTTTTACTTGCATCTTTAGTTCTAAGATATCTGGACAATTTTATGGTTTATTAAAATGTAATGTCTAGCATCTTTTTTTGTTCCTGGATTTCAGGTAGTTGAGTTATTCTTATATAGTATTTATTTGCTTATCAATTCCGTGCTGAATGAACTCTGCACACAATATTCAAACATATCCATCTCCTTCCATGGAAAGTTGATTCCATTATGCCAAGGTCATGTGACTAGCATTCACTGAAGGCTAAATAGGGAGTAGTCAAGACTTACTCTGATTCGGTAATCAGATCCACAAATTCATACCCTTTCCTAACAAAGTTGGACCCCCAGGGGAAAAAAAACGAGGAATGGAAGATCATTCTTTCTTTGAGAATCATAGATGGTTTCAAATAGTTCCTCCATACTTCCATCCTGTGGCAGGCTTTGACATAACTGATAGGGTGAGCATGAATGTTTACTGTTGAATAAGATAAGCATAATAAATATTAAAGCAACCCTGTGTGTGTGTATAATATATATACATATATATGTGTACATATATATATAGTGATTTCATTGTTGTGGGTATTTCTCTAGTGGTGCAGATTGTTAATTCACCCATGTTTTCTTTTCCTGATATTCTTATCCATGTCTTTCTGTAATTCTTTCTGTAAACCCTTCATTGTTTCAGTGCTGTTATTTCTCATTCTTGCTACACAATGAGGCCCCATCTCCTGCTCTGGTCCTTAATCTCTTTGAAATTATCCTTTTAAAAATATTGCTTTTTAATACTGATATTTTAATATAGCATATTAATATGTGCTATTATATATAATAGCAAATAGTGCAATACCACAATCTTCAAGGAATCAAAATTTCAAGTCCTCCAAAAGATAATGGAAGTAAAGATATGTTCTTATCCCTATCTCAAAGAGAATTGCATGTAAAGAAAAAGGCATAACCATTGACATGTATTTAAGCATGAGCACTTATGCTGATATAATTGGAATGTAGTTACTAAATGAAGTGTGATCACTATGGTAGAATCTAGAACCTCAACTCTGTTATACAGTTTATATTATGTAGCATTCTGTCTGACAATTTCTAGAACTTATTTCCTTTGTTCCCCTCTTTTTTTTAACTAGTTGTTTGAACCCTTTTGAACTAGTTGTCGATTGTTTGGTATCTAGAATGTAACATTCAGCAAGATCTAGGGCTATTTTCAGAGTTAAAGGCTCCAGAATTTAAAAGAGATAATCCTCTTTGGTAGTATGGTCAAACTGAGAGGAGACGCATTTAGGGAGCAGAATTTTTCTTTTAAAATTGATTCTTGGTGCAGCTAGGTAGTGCAGTGGATAGAGCACCAGCCCTGAAGTCAGGAGGACCCGAATTCAAATCTGGTCTCAGACACTTAATACTTCCTAGCTGTGTGACCCTGGGCAAGTCACTTAACCCCAATTGCCTCAGCAAAATAAATAAATAAAATTGATTCTGTCTTTTAATGAAATGGATTTGACCTATCTGCCAATAGTTGAAAGTTATAAATAAGGGCTGAGGGCAAAAATGTGAAGTGGTGGAATTAAGGTGAACTGCACTGGACAAGAAGACAGAGAAAAAATGGAAATGGTTAAATCATGTTGCTAGAAGATCAGGGAATGTCTGAAACTTAAAGGCCTTAATCAAAATCATTCTTAGTAATTTATGCAAATAATTAATGTAAAATTTTTAGGAAATAATCCTAGGAGGCAGTAAAGACATTATTTCCTCTTCAAAATATGTTGTAACCTTTTGTTCCAGGTCTTAATTACCTATTCTAAAGTAGGTATTTGAATGATGCGTAAATTACTAAAATGCCTTCATTATAAAAATCATAGCACATTAGAGCTAGAAGAGAATTTAGAGATAATATAATTCAATTTCTTCATATTCACTAAAGTTCAGACAAGCCAAATAACTTTGCCAGGCAAAGACTTTAACCATACATGTTCTCTCACTGTGTCCTCTGCGTCCATTCTTCTCACTAATACTGTGTGAGGGGATACCTGCTGGTAATAAAGAAGGAAATAGTATATATATATATGTGTGTGTGTGTGTGTGTGTGTGTGTGTGTGTGTGTGTGTGTGTGTGTATACAAATATGTCTATATATGTATATGTATACACACACACACACATATCCTTACTGTCTCAAAATGTAAAATTCTCAAAAGTTGGTATTCTTTCACTTTTCTGTGTGTTTGGATTCTCAATGCCTAGCATAGGACCTGACACACAGGCACTTAATAAATGTTATTTGGCTAAATGAAAAGTGGAATCAAACGAGTAATTTTTAAAAAGTCATTAAGGCTAAACCTTGGAGTCTGTGAAATGTGTAATTAAACTTTGATTAAGGGCATTTCTCATAAGTATAACTGAACTCAAATAAATTTCTACAATGAATACTTCAAGACTTTGGCCTCTAGATGGAGATATATAACCTTTATTTTGGTTTTGGTGAGATGTGATCTAAGAAGACCAATTATCCAATAGTTTGTTTTTTTTTTTTTTTCCTCTTCTTTTAACACCAACTAATCTTAATGATATTGTTTCTTTGTAAGGCTCTTGTATTTGCCTGAGGCATGAAGCCTAATTTCTTACTTGCATTGTGATCTTTTGACAATAATAGTTTTCGGATACAAATTGCTGTTTCTTTGAGAAAAAAATCTTTAAGAAAATGTGGAGGGGAAATTTATTAGAATTTGTGCTTTTCACATACCCCTTTTGCTACAAAGTATCGTGAGAGGGTGTGGCACTATATGCAAATACTATTAAAGGCTTTACAAGCCCTTTCCCTAGTATTTTAACCCCAAATTAGGTAAAAATGAGCATAATAGGCAGCTTTGAAATGGAAAATCAGAATCCACATAAATCATCAGCATTTTTATATATTACCAATAAAGTTCAGCAGCAAGAGATACAAAAAGAAATTCCATTCAAAATAACTGTTGATAGTATAAAATATTTGGGAATTTATCTGCAAGGGATAGTCAGGAACTATATGAACTAAATTACAAAACACTTTCCACACAAATCAAATCAGACCTAGTCAATTGGAAAAACTTAAAATGCTCATGGGTAGGACGAGCGAATATAATAAAAATGACAATACTACCCAAACTAATTTACTTATTTAGTGCCATACCAATCAAACTCCCAAGAAATTATCTTACAGATCTAGAAAAAATAGTAGCAAAGTTCATTTGGAAAAACAAAAGGTCTAGAATTTCAAGGGGATTAATGAAAAAAAAGGCTGAAGATGGTGGACTTGCTGTACCAGATCTAAAACTATATTATAAAGCAGCGGTCATCAAAACCATTTGGTACTGGCTAAGAAATAGAGTAGTCGATCAGTGGAATAGGATAGAATCACAAGACAAACTAGGCAATAACTATAGCAATTTGGTTTTTGATAAACCCAAAGACCCCAGCTTTTGGGATAAGTATTCACTATTTGACAAAAACTGCTGGGAAAACTGGAAACTAGTGTGGAAGAAATTAGGGCTTGACCCACATCTAACACCACATACCAAGATAAGATCTAAATGGGTTCATGATCTGGATATAAAGAGTGAT